>PVJX010004400.1:0-95335 GCA_004027295.1 Dolichotis patagonum | reverse complement strand
TACCATGCTTTTTTTGTTCTACTACTGTTGGTTCTATCTACCACATTGTGTCTTATTGGAATTTGAATATGTGTGATAGTTCAAACAAATTTTTTTCTTTTTTATCAAAAATGAGATATTATAGTACCCATTGATCATTTTCTGTTATTCGGTTCAGAAAGCCCTGTAATTCTTTCACTATATGCATGGCTTTATACTACTGTGTTATGTTTGATATTACTTTATACTATTGTGTTATGTTTGATATTATTGTAATTGAAACTATGCTCAACTATAGCAGAGTAAGAGATATGGTGTTAGATACTGTTGATGTCCAGTTGACTTAATGTAAAGTACTGTGTTGCCTATGTTGTCCTGTTCTGATCTGCTCTGTACTGCCCCCTTTTGTTTTATTCGCTTTTAAATTAAAAAAAAAAAAAAAGAAAAAAAGAAAAAAAAAAGAAAAGGGAATGATGTCACCTCTGGGCTTAGAAAGCTGAGTTGCAGGGAAAGTGGTTGGCTATTGAGGAGTCATAAAAATACAAGTATAGGGCTAGACGTTTAGCTCAGTGGCACAAGTGCCTACCTGGCAAGTGCAAGGTCATGAGTTCCATTCCTGGTACCAAAACAAACAAACAAAACAAAATAACAACAACAAAAAAACCCAAGTATACCCCATAAGGAAATTATTTCTGCAAAACAATGCCTCACATTGTGAACAGATCCTTAGAAATGAGAGACATAAGCACCAGAAGCATCCTTGGGTGAGAACATCTGTGGTCTGCTCGGTTGCCGGTCCTCAAGTTCCTTAATCACACACAGGCTCTTCTCAGAGTGACTATGGCTTAGCCAAGACAGAATTCTTTCTAACAGATGGTAGTTCGCATTCAACCCCTTCGGCATTCAACCAAACCTAACAAAAGATCTAGTGCCACCCAGTAGGGTCTGAAGAGGCCCTGGAAAGGCAAGATGGGAACCTAAAATTGCCCCATGGCAATTGTCCACCAACTCTTAGCACAGAACAGCACTTTAGGATGTCTCAGTGTGAGGCATAGGCAGAAAACTAGGCAGAGTTAAACAGTAAGCAAAACTAGGGAAGAGACTGTTGCTTGAGAAACTGAAGGAGGCCTCATCTCTGGTGGAGAGGATCAGACTGGCTGTTAGCAAAGAAAGATCAGCTCTGGATTAGCTAGGCCGGGGATTGGGTTTCGGATCATCATCTCAGTTTTGCTTTGGCAAAACAGCTTCCAGACAAGCCTGATCACTTGAGAGGGTACTCTGGCCCCAGTGAGATGATAATTTCTTTTTCCTACCACCTATGGAGGAAGCTAATACACATAGAGACACTAGGGAGATTTAGGATTCTTATGCTCAGCCCAACTCATTCAGATCCTCCAGGAGTGGCCACAGGCAGCAGCAGCTTGTGATGGTCCTCAGGCAATTTGGGCTTGCATCAGGGTGGAGAACTAGACCATGCAGGATGTTTCTTAAGGCAGGTTGCAATCAGCTGCGCTCCAAGACCAGTCCCAAGCCAGTCACTGCGCAGCTCAGCAGTGTGTAACTGTCAGCCAGCCTCCTTTGCAGCACAGTGTGGGAAGGGTGCCTCGAGGAATCGCTATATTTGGAACACAGGATACCTAACTGTTATTTGTGATCGTTCTGTGTCAGTCATGAGTGTGGAAACTGAATTCCAAGAAAATGGAGATTTTAAAGGGCCCTGAAGCAGCCTCTTTTCACAGAGGGTGAGGTAGGGTATGAACTGGGAGAGCACTGTGCCGTGGTGGGTGGTAGGCAGCCCCCCAGCTCTTTCTTCCTCAGCTGAAAGCAGGTGCTATCCCCTTAGGAAGGATGTGTCATCTCTTTAGTGAAAGGAGGGGACTGTGCTCCACACTCCAAGCTCATTTAAAGGTAAAACAGAGCTGTCAGAAGCTATTATCCGCAATGTCCATGCTGAGTTGAGTGGACTCCCACTGACAACATCCCTTCCTCTGCACACATGACCATCACCCACATTTATGAGAAACTATCAGGAGTTTTAAAATTATTTCTACAAGCTCCAGTCCCCTTGTCATTTTCCCCTTGCAAAGTGATGGCACTATTCAAGTGCATTGCATTTTCCCTTGGGTGGCTGCCTGTACTCCTAGGGTGTTGTACTTGGCAAGCAGGGTACATCACTGGGTTGTTGGTTACAATTACAATGTGTTCCTCTGCTCTCCACCCCATTGTTCAGGGTGATTAACTGGCTTACAAATGGGACCAGATGAGGGGCGGAGAATGAGTTAGGGTACTTGAATAACTCTGGTTAATGGGATTCAGAAATGTTAAAGCTAAAACTAATGTAAATGTTCCTTTGAGTAGACTCTTGTTCTTCCCTGTGGAGGTGGCTCAAGTCAGGGAGGGTGGATGACTTCCTGAGGCTAAGCGCAGGCAGAGGATATCAGTCTCCTCTCTGTGTGGTCTCTGCTCCATGGTGAGACCCTGTGGTTGTCACATACAGAGCCCTGCTTTGTGAAGCTCTTTTTTTCTCCAAAGAAAATGAGCTCCAGTGAAATTTCTAGAAAAAATACCTATTCCTTAGTGATGCCCCATTATAGAAAGCTAAAGCAGCATAGGATATAAAAATACATTTAGTTTTCAAGCTGACTTTGAAAGCAGCACAAGGAAATGGAACATTTTCCCATTCTATGTGCATTTTCACACTGTGAAAACAATTGTATGGTTTTTCCGGATGTGACATCTACCAACTTGAGCTTCCTAGGGTCAGAGTGACCTGTTCTCAGGTATGTGCTTCAGGAAAGTCATGCCTTGGTATGTAGTGGGTCACCAGGTCAGTATAGGAGTCGTGTCTGCGCAGGAGAGGGAGGAGGCCAGGATCTGCCAGGCATCAAGATCTCTGAGTCCCCCTCACTGAGTTCCTGCCTACTGTCCATACCACAGTCATCATGGCTGGATCTTCAAAGCATTACCAACTTAAGGAGGACCCTTAGGATCAAAGCACTATAGAGGACTTTTCTGTTGCTTGATTGCTTGGTTCTCCTCAGTATCCTGAGGGAGTTTCCTATCCTGCCACCACCATGGCTGCCATTGTATTGAACCAATATCATGGGGGCTCCAGCAGAAAAAAAAGGAAGGGTTCATTCTCCTCATGAGCCCTGCCAGACACTGAGTCTTTGATTAGTGATGTCATTGGTGATCCCACAGGAGCTGGTGGAGTTCCTGGCTCATAAGAATCAAATCAAGGGACTGGCCACCAAGGCAGAACTGCTGCCTATAGTCATTTAAAGGAGCACTTCTTTGTGATCTTCAGGGAAATCTCTCAGTGCCTGCATCGGTCTCTAGCACTGACGTGATGGAAGTGGGCCACTCTGTTGCTCTTATTCCTTGTCCCTACCTTGGGCCTCATTTTTGATGGAACCAGAGCATGCCTAAGACCAGCTTCCTGATAACTGACCTGGGTGTCATCTTCATTTAAGGCAAACATGCCACTGAAGAAGCCACCTGGGAAGCATGGAGCAGGATAGGGGTATATCCTAGGGAGCGCTTCATTTATAGGGAGCCCAGGAAATCAATCACTGAGGATTGATGCAGAAACAGTAGCTAGAGCATTGGCAGGTGCCGAACAGTGATGCTCTTCTAATTCATGTGGGGTCCCAGGGCCCACGCTGAAACCAACAAGAAGAATCCTAGAATTTTTGGCCAAGGTCAAAGATACCACCCTTAATACTTTTCCTAACATGAGGATGCATGAAGAAGAGATAGCCCAACTCCCAGTGCCAGTGGAGAGGTGATGCCTTAGGCTAGGACCAGGACCCACATACATCCTAGGGCCACTCCCAGTGGCTTCTCCTATTTCATGTAATTTCTGAGGCAGATTCTTCACTCTGCGTTGGCAAAGGGCATTCACTTTTCTAAATAGTGCAGATACAGAATGAGGATCGGGTTAATTCAATAGATAACATCTTTGCCTTTCTGTTCTATGTGGGTGACTTGAAGAACTTTGTCTTTTGCTATTTTTTTCATAGTCTTCCTTTTAATATAAGATTTAATTAACTTCAAGTTGTAAATTTTTTTTTTGTTTTGAGTCAGGCTCTCACTATGTAGTCCAGGCTAGCCTTGAACTCCCTGCACAGCTCAGGGTGGCCTCAAGCTCCTGCCTCAGCCTCTAGAGAACTGGAATTACAAGTGTGTATCACAATGGCTGGCCCAAATTGTAAATCTTTAATGGCATTGACCACATGCTCACTGCTTTTTATACATTTTAAGAGTTGTGCTGTTTTGTGAAACAAATTGTAATATCTTCCATTCTATTTTGTGATCTAGAACAAGGTAACTTGTCACTGGCATAAAAACTTTCTTGGAAATGTGAAGGAAAAAAACCCTCAATTTTACATACTCAAGAATATTGTTCTAGAATACTTAAAAGTAACTTTACATGGAGGCCCTGCTGGCCAGAGAAAAGAAGCACGGAAGCAGTGCAGCACCCTCTGTGTGCTGGCAGAGGCCCTGCTGGCCAGAGAGAAGGAGCAAGGAAGCCATGCCACCTCCCTGTGTGCCAGTGGCTACCCTGTTGGCTGGGGAGAACCAGGAAGGAAGCCGCCTCCACCTCCCGCCCCTCCCAATCTGTAAGCACCTGGATGTGACACAGGCTGAGATGATAGTAATTGAAGTAGGGAAGCAACCTGGCATTTATGTTGTTTGATTGACTTTGAAAGCCTGGAGCTGGTAGTCTGGGCAATGATTTAGAGGATAAGAATATGCAACATAGTAATGATTGTGGATTTTCTACTGTCCTATCACTGATTTGTTTTGTTTCATTTTACTGTCCTGCTTTATTAGCTTTAAAATAAAAACTTAAAAAATCCATTACAAAAAGTTCTTTATATTATAAAAACTGTTTTTTGTTGTTGAAAATTTGAAATACAGAGCATAGGGAAGAAAAGCTACCTATGTAATTCAGAAAGAACCACAGCTTGTATGTCGCCTTCCCCATAAGCATGAATCCATCTGCTATGCATCGCATGTGTGTGTACACACTGGCAGCTCAAGGCATCCAGGTGCCCAACAACACCACACTTAGCCCATGAGGCAGCTGCAGGTCCTGGTGAGTCTGTACCAGATGGTCTCCAAGGGCAGTTAGGTTGTAATATAAACAAATGTGAAAACTGATGCATCCAAGGAGACTGAAACCGTGAGAAGACACGCTTTACACATGAGTTAAGAGGTCAGGGTCACCCTGATGGAGTTTAGCCGTGGTTAAACACACAGAACAGCTTCCTGGCCCCTGCCTTAGCTTCACTCCCAGGTCCACGGCTGGACACCCTGCCCCAAGCTAACAATGGCTTCCTTCTTTCCTTCCTCCTTTCCTCCTTTTTGGCCAGGAAAGGTGGAGCACAGTAAGGGGGAAGAAGGACAACTGGGAGTCAGGGAAAGAAGGAACTGTTCAGGTTACTTCCCAGATCTGGAAAGGAGGAGTGAGTGGCCCCCCAAAGCAGTCTGATTGTAAGAACAGACAGCTCTGCTTTTACTATGTTTCGTCTTCACCTGGATTTGAGACAGTACATCACCATCACCACAGTCAATTTTACAGCATCTCATCACCCAGAAGAAGCCCCAAGCCCATGAACAGTCACTGCATGTCTCTAACTCCTAGCCCAGTAGCCACTAACCTAGGCTGTGTCTCTAAGGGCTCATTGGTTCTAGACTTGCACACAAATGGTATCAGACAATGTGTGCAGCTCTGTGTCTGGCTTTCTTCACTCAGCACTCTGTTTTCAAGGTCCCTCCCTGCCATCAGGAGGATCACAGACCATGCTATTCTCCCCTTCCAGTTGGGGGCACATTTAGTCATCCTCACTTTGGGTTGCTGTGAATTGACCAGCGCTACTGCGAGCACCCCATGAATAGCACACTATTCGTGTAGATATGTATTTCACTTCTCTTAGTTATCACTGAGTGGAACAGCTAGGTTATGTGGTAATCTGTGCTAAAGCTTTTGAGGAATTGCAAGAGAAGTTTATGCTTTGGGCATTCAGATGATTCTGAATTAGAAAATGTTTAATGTAATGTGTTTCTATGAGACAACTTCTAAGTGATTATTTTATTAAAAGTTGGGTATAGAAGGTCAAAACTTGCTATATTTCTTACATATTTCCATCAACAAAGATTCTGTGAAACAATATTGCCATGAATATCTTGAAGTATTTGATCATGATAAACAATTGCAGGAACATTATTGTTCAATGAAAAAAGGTTAATATAGCATGTCTTAAATTATGCCACTATTGGTAACACCTGAATAAAAACTGAAGTCCTAAAATAAATTAGAATGTCCCTTAAGTACTTTTTATGCACATAAGAATTACTGGAACAACTTGTCTAAAGAGCCAAATTCTAAGCGCTGCTCCTGAGAGGCTATGACTCACCAGGGTATGTTTACAAGGACTCCCCCCAAACACACATAGGTGACTGATGTGGCTCCATGCTGGCCAGAGAGGTTGGTGTTTGCATTTTCTCACCCCTGGTTGTACTGATGACACTAAAAAGGTTTCTCCCTTCTATGGAAAAATCATTCACCTTTTAATCTTTGGGTCTCACCTTCTAACTCCTTCTGGAACTGCCTCACTTGAAAGAGTTCTTTCCTCCTTGGTGTACCTAACATTTTTAATCTATGCACATTTGCCTTACATTATTAGTTATATGTATCTTATATCTAAATATGTATATTATTTCTTCAGGTGGGCAGCCAGTGACTTGAAAGCAGACAATGCCATATTCCCGTTCGGCTCTGCTTATTGCTGCTGAGGGCACTGTGTTGTAAGACCTTAAAGTCGGAATGCTGCCTTCAGCTGACATTTTTATCTTTACAGGGCCCCAAAGGTTTAACTTCAAGTACTTCCGGTCTTGCCAAGTAAGCCCCATCCAGGGGGAAGGGCTCCACCCCACCCAACCTGGGCCAGCTGAACCCCACCCGGATTGCTACCTGTCAGGCTTCTCTTCCCTGGCAGCCCCAGAAACACTCACATACGCCAGCTACATCTTCTGCAGGAACCAGGAGTACCTCACCCCTTTGTTCCTACAACGCTGCCTCCCAAGCCTTGCTCCCCCGTGCAAACCCTTGTGACTCATGATGCTCACCTTGGGGGCAGGGGTGGCATATGAAGCTAATTAACTGCCATGGTCTTGTCTGTCCAGTGCAGGTGTGTGCACTCAGCCACCATGTCCTAGGTGGTGAGATTCCCTCCTTGCCCAATGCAGTGCACAGGGCTGATCAGAGCAGGGAGGTGCATGGGCCAGATGGCTGTGTACTTAGATGGTGGCTTTGGGCAATGCCTGTATTTTGACCCTCTGTTTACAGTTTACACCTCATTTGGTGCATGGGAATGCTAGGAGATTGGAACCCAGTTGCTGAACTGAATTCTAACTCCTAGTCATGGGGACAACAAAGTAAAGTGCCACAAATACAAGTCACATCCTCTTGTGAAACTGAGCAATCCAGTTCTACCAGGGTATGTTTGGAATCAGGATGTCTCTCCACACAGCCATAACAACCTACATCCCCCTTGCTGCTCTTTTCTCCAAATGGCTCTCTACAGCGGAACATATGCAGGAGACTGGTATTTATGCAATATGGCTCTTTTCTGAAAACTGTGCAGATTTTGCAGGAGTATTTTAAATATCCAGAGAAATGTTTACCCTGTTTATTATCAATCCAAGAGTAAAGTCCTTGGTATATATCTCCTTGGGAGATGCTTGAGAAATCATGAACACTGAGAAGAATCAGTGATCCTTCAAATCACAGGGTAGAAACTACAATGATCTGCTTGTGCTTCAAAAGCAGCCAGCCCTTCACGAGACCCTTACCTTTCAAGGTGGCTTTCTTAAGGACCTTCATGGCATAGAGCTGTCCAGCATCAGATCCTGTGACCTTCCTCACCAGGAACACCTGAGAAGCAGAAAACATTGGAACCTGATAACACTTCAGACTCACTGTTTCTATTGACTGCCAAGGGCACACACAAAGGTTTAGAAAAATTCCAATAATGTAAATGCCAGCAGAATTCTGAAGCTGTCTTCAGCAACAAGAGTGCCAGGAAAAGCTCCTTTCCTGTAGCTCGGTGAGGAATACGGCCACATGTGTGCCGGAAGAGCTGACTGGTTCTGGTACTGGCGACTTTCGATTTGATGCTAGTAGCATCATCTCTGTCCTTTTTGAAACATTAGAAAAACAAAATATTTAGAAGTTTTAAAGGAGATAATTTGTTCTGTTTTCAGTACCCTTCTGTAAACCCTGTACCCATGAAGACAGCTCAATTTAGCAGACTACACAGAACAGGCTCAAATGTCAGGATACATAGATTCTCCTTATTTGAACTTTCTTTAGACAAATTTTGGCTGGGGGGTAGCTTAAGTTTATAGATAGAATTACTTTCTGAGAGTCTTAAAATATTGATGTTGATGTTTGATCCCAGAAATACTTTTTTAAATCTATAAATCAAAGACATTTTTAAAAATTTTAAAAAATTAAATTTTTAAATTAAAACAATTTTAAAAAATTAACCTGAGCTAAAATTAAAGTTATCTTAATCAATTCAGATCAAAATCAGGAGAGAAAAAAATCTGGAGTATCTTTTATAGAAAACAAAACAAAACAAAACAAAAAGCTTCTTTAATGTATATGAAGAAAATGTGCATTGACTTCCCTAAAAGTATTTCTCAACAGAAGCAAAACTGCTCCTCTGACTGGGATCTGGTAAGTACTAGGTGGAAGTAGCCGCCTGTGAGACGTGATTTGGAGGGCGACATTACATTGCTCCTTTCCTGAAGATCGCCTTTATCAAGAAGCCAGAGCCCTGGCTTCCCTATACCATTCACTCATTCCACAGGGTACTCTAGCCCCCTGCAGAATCTGAGAGCACTCAACTGGCCACATAGGCAGAGCCTTTGTGAACCCTGCACTTGGAGGGTGGGGTGGCCGCTCTCTGACACAGGCAGAGATGTGTTATGTAAACCCAGCTCCACCACAGATGAAGAAGAGGAAAGAGAGAGAGGAAGCAGAGTGAGAAGACACGCGGCCCAGCACAGGAACATGCATTCCTGGAGCCTGAACATCAGTTTCACATCTACGCCAGTGCCACAGAAGCAATTCAGCTGCCTCTTGACCCTGGTGCTGCCCTTGTCTGTTCCTGAAATGCCAAGCAGAGACAACAGACATCAGAACTCTCTCTCTCTCTCTGTCTCTCTGTCTCTTTCTCTCTCTCTCTTTTCAAGGCAGAGTCTTGCTAAGTTGCCCAGGTGAGGCTGCAATTTGTGATCTTCCTGTTTCAGCCTGTCAGTGGGCTGGGATTTATACTGCTAGCCACCATGCCTGGCTTCTTTAGGGATTTTGGAATGCAGTCTCTGAGCATTATCTTTGGAGATGTGTGAAGTGTCTGTCTGGACATGTGTGCACATCTCCACAGCTGGATAAATGGGCATGAGGTGCAGATGTGGTGGACAGTGTGCTTACCCTTGTGCGCTGACTGTACATAGAATATGAGGCACTGAGCCCTTCTGTGAGACCCAAGGTGTCCATTCGCCCCTCCCCCATCCTGCTGTGGCCCAGGAAATTACTGCAGATAGAAGGACTCAGCTGTCTTGGGAACATCCTGCCAGGACAAGACAACTCCTTCTTTGTGTGGGGATGAGCCTCTTGACACATGACAGCAGTGGTCAGAAGAAGGCAATTTTGCAGAGAAGAAAAACATTTGTGAATGTCTCTATCCTGTGATTCATGGCAAAGCTGAGGGCTATGCAGTTTCAGTTTCCATCTGCTGCTGTAATTCCACGCATGGAGCTTCACATATTCACTGAGACTTGGTTATTAGTGTTGTTGTGGCACCTCTGACCCCTTATTGGGGTTTTTGGGAAGCAGGAGACAAGGCAAGGAGTCCAGGCGGAAGCCGAGACTGATTGAGGGTGTCCAGAGTTCCCAAGGGTCATGTGGGCTGAGGGACAGCCACCAAGCACCCATATCCCTACCTGGCCCTATGGGCCCTATGGGCTGAGCATAAAGGGACTGGACCACAATTGGTCGTACCTCCTTGTAGTGGAGGGTGCATGCATGGCACTGCCTGAGTCACTGGGTCACTGCAGCAGTACAGGTGTCCTCAATCACTGTCTGAATCCTGGGTAGACTCCAGCTGGTAGACAGAAGAGTCCCTCCACTCTGCTACAGTGAGGTTGACATGAGCCTCAGGAAGAGGTATCTTTGTAGCCAGAAGACAGACAACAGCAAAAGCCTTCTTTTAAGATGGGAAGGAGAAAGGAGCTCAGTTCACGATGGGTAAGGCTTTGAAATGTCCACAACTGATCTTGTCTGCCCCCTTCTCATCCAGTCCTTGACAAGATGAGAGTCATAGCTTGAATGTGTCCTCAGAATTCATGTGATAGGGTCTCAATTCCTAGTGTGGTGGCATGGGAGGTGGGGCCAGATGTTAGGTCCAAACCTGCTTGCTGCATGTGCAAGTCAAGGCTGCTCTTTCAGGAGTGGGTCAGCAGATCTCTCTGGTATCTTTGTTCTGAATACATCCCACTCCTTTGTACCTGTTCTTGCTCTCTGCCACAAGATGCCCTCCACCATGTAGGATGCAGGTTTCCTAGATGCCCACAGACTTTGCTGCCATTTCCTTAGATTTCCCAGCCTCCAGAGCCATGAGCTTTATAAATTCCTGTTCTTTATAAGTTGCCCTGTCTTTACTCTGTATAAATTCAGTTATAGCAACATGAAACAGACTAAGAAGAGGATAAGACCATATGAATTCAAAGAGTAGGGAAACCCATTCCTCTGAACTACATTCACCTAGGTAGTGGGCAACCACCAGCTACGTTCTAGTTTAAACAATGTCAAATTTTGCTGAGATATTTACGTAACCCCCTTTTCCTACTGTATTCAGGCTTTACAAACAAGGTGCCTGATATCTAGGTCCACTTATCTGTTTAAAAACAGGAACAATCCCATCCTATCAGTATTTATCAAGCTCCCACTGAGTGCCAGGCATTGCCTAGGGATTGTGATAGGTGCTCCCAGTGCCTGGCAGGGCGCCCAACAGGAGACACATGGCGACACATGGCGCCTTGAGATAAACGACAAAGTACTGTCAATGGTTAAACAGGAAGACAGTGATAAGCGGAGTGACACACTGGAACTGCAGCAGGAATCTTGCTCTAGCACCATAGCACTGGTTCCCTCACTCGCTCTTTGGTCTCGCTCATACAATTTAGGAATCAATTCTAATGGAGTGAAGTAAGTTCCAAAACAATGCTGGCAATTTTAGTAAATGTCATCATGGGATATCTAACACCTAACCCAGCTCTACAAGCCACTTCTTTGCATTTTTAGAACAGCCTCTGCAGCAGCTCAGCATTCCACACCAACTGTGGCAACCAAGGCCCGGTGACAGACATCACGTCATCCTGCATTGCCCCAAGTTGTCAGGGACCTCAGTAATCTGAAAACTCACTACTCGATTCTTTTAGCGCTCTCAGTGTTGGAATGTGGCAGGTAGTTGGCAGAATGCTCAACGGGGAGGCCTGAGCCAGCACAGGCACTTTCAAACCACTGAGCTATGTCCCTGTCCACAGCCATTTGTATAGACCAAAACATCATTGAATACTGGTACATTGTTTATCACACTGATATGTGGAAAAGAAAAAATAATTCTGCTTTATAAACATAACAAAAGATAAATTCTTCAAATACTCAAAGTTATGTTACCCAGAAATTTAACATACTCTTAATCCTATACTTGAATCAAATTGGATTGTACCCAATTCTATTTTGGAAAAGTCATTCGAAGAGTGAGGTTTGGTTAAATGTTCATGAAAACAGTTAAAGAACCAGAGCTGTCCCACTCGCACTTAAGGAATGGCTGGCTTCATGGTACTCCAGGAATCAAGTTGTCAGAGCCTATGTATATCTACCTATGTCTTAGCATCAAGGATGTAGAGAAATCAGCTATGCATTGGAATAAGTCACATATCATAACTGAAAAAGACTTACTGATTTTCCATTGATTCTGGATGTGCCATTAAGGGAAGAGCCAACATTTATCATTTCTTGAAAGGAATTAGCTTTTATTGCTATAATTTAGAGGTGAAAAAAGGAAGGAAGCAATTCTATTGTACAAATGTATCTTAGGCAACTGCCAGATGGGATACGTGCCTTATTTAATCTATAGCATAATTTTAAAAAGCAGGTTATATTATCCTCTCTTTATGGACGAGGAAACTGAGGATTTGAGAAGCAAAATAAATGTGTAGGTGACATGGAAGGCGAGAGAGGAGACAGGCTGCAGTCCCAGCCTCCCTGACTCCTGAGTGACAGTCATGTGGATCAATCCAGAGAAGCATTTTTCCATTTCTCTTTTACTTATTTTTTCTTTTCTTTCAAAAAATAGGTATTGAGGATGAATTTTCAACAATGCATTGTCTGATGTTCAATACTCTCCTCTTCTGGTGACAGACCTAAGCCCAGAGGAGCCTACAAGAGGCCATAGATGCACAGTGGCTTGAGGGCACAGCTCTGTGGTGACCAGCTGCCAGCTATGTACCCTTTGCTCAAATCCCTGATGTACACCAATTCTAACTAATGGCTGTGCCAATCAAGGACCTGAAACTTTTGGCCCCTCAGGCTCAACCCCTAGTGTCTTTTGTGTTCAGGACCGAGACTCATGCGGTACCAATCTGAGAGTTTAAC
Source organism: Dolichotis patagonum (assembly GCA_004027295.1). Classification (NCBI taxonomy): domain Eukaryota; kingdom Metazoa; phylum Chordata; class Mammalia; order Rodentia; family Caviidae; genus Dolichotis; species Dolichotis patagonum. Next base: position 82,623 of record PVJX010004400.1, on the reverse strand, counting down.
CTACCTTTCCATAGGATCCTTGTCCTAAAACCTTCAACAGTTCAAACTGGGAAGGGTCTGCCTTCTCAAATCCCTCCTTTACATGATGACTGATGTCGATCTCTTTCACAATGCCTTCTTCCTATAAAAGATCAGGGACACATGGTAAATATGTCAGGGGTCCCTCCGTCTGCCATGACTCCCCACTGCTGAGGTCCCCGTGGGCTGGCTGTGCTGTGGACTTCCGGTGCTGGAGCCTGAAATCGGCCCTTTGTGGCTTTGTACCCTCATCTCCAGCCACGTGAGCTATCCGGTGTCTCCTTCCTCTAGGGACTCCATCATTTGGTCTCACCAGTGCCTCAGAAATATACTCCCAAATGTACTCAAGGAAATCCATTCTGCACCTTAAGTTTTTGGGCAGAAGTTTTGGTAGGGATGAATACGACAGCTATGGAACAACATGATCCCAAGAGTGTCTGTGCTTCAGCAGCAGTGGGCATAGCCTGGTTCTCATGGGGAACTCATTACAAAATGCAGATGGCTTATTCCCTTTCTCCTTCTCACTCACACTCCCCCTGATATTTTTGACATAGATAATGTGAAAAATGTTTTATTGCCATCCTACAGATTATATTTCAGAAACAGCAGAGAAAATTTTCTCCCTGGCTGGAAACAAAATTTCTCTACAGGAAAAGGAACCTTTCATCTTTAAGCTAAAACCTTGACAGGAATTTTTACGAATTTTCATTATAGAAGCTCCTTACTCAAAGATACATGACTTCATTTGCAGAATAGGCAGACTCTCTGCCTCAGTATCACCACTTGGGAGTGGGGAAACTGGAAAGTAGGTGTTATTCCCCAGCCCAGCCACTCCCTGAGTTCATCCCTATACTTCTTAGAGATGCTCCTCAAAATACCCACCCCAAGCCTCTCCTGGCTTCCCATAGTGCAGCCCAGCTGATATCAGGTCAGTCACCAGGAAGTGCACACTAGAGCTCTTCATAGGCTGTTCCTCATGAAACTCTGAGGTAGAGATTTTCTCCAAGACTTGGTCACACAGCCCACTGGGCCAGAGCTGATTTTCCAAGCCAGGACTGACTTCAAGTCACACACCTCCTCCCACAATTTCAGTGCAAGCGCAAAGATTTTGGGTGAAATCCCAATAGTGACCATGGGAATTAAAATGTTTGGAAAATGTAGTTAGTGACTTACGTCCAAAGAACTTTCTGCCTGAAAAGCAGAGGAGGAAAGAGAAGTTGTGCAGTTTCTTCTGGAGTCTCCATTCTGACACTTGAGGGAAATATTTCCATTGCTACATCTTCAAGGGTTATTTGCCATATTTGTAAAAACACTTTTTAAAAAGATTTGTAAAGACAAGCAATGATTGTCTGTTTGCCATTACTTTTTGAATAAAGAGATTAAAAATGTTGCAAGCATAGTCACCCAACAGGCACCATGTTGAGATGGCAGCTTGGGGATGTCACCTCTGAGGGCACCTGGGGCTAGAATGCAGTCTTTCTGGACCTGTAAGACCGTATGGTACCAGAGGCTCTGTGGTGGAATCTCTCAGTCTACAACAGGGAAGAGAAAAGTCATCGGGGGACCTTGGAGCTCAGTGTGTCACTACAGCTGCCAGGAAGATGTAGGTGACTGAATTCTCACTAGGAAAACAAAGGCAACATGCAGGTTCAATAAATTCCCCTGGTCCCTCTAGAACATATGCTCTTTTCCCCTGCCACTGGCATACCAATGACAGAAAGGGATGGAGTGCTGTTTGTTAAGATAAACCTTTCTGACATGAAACAATGGGTCAAGATTGTCTGTCCTCTGCCTACAGGACTGAGGTGGGCAGGCAGGGATGTGTGAGTCACCCAGAATCCCAGCCTTCTTCCTGAAATAACTATGGCCACATAGGTGTATCAGTGCACAACTGTGTCACTCAGACAGTGACAATTCGCTGAGCACACTCCAGTGGTGTAAACATAGGCTACCACACTGCTGAGCAGACTGTCGAACTCAGTAACATTCAGAGTCTGGCTGGAGGTGGGGTTGAACATGGCCAAGGACATGGGTGACAAGAAGTTCAGATTCCCTCTTTCCCAAAGTGGGTTTCACAGCACTTATATTCTGAGGATTTCCAGATTGTTCCTTCTCAGAAGCTCTTTTGGAAGGGCAGAAGCTCCTAGGCGTGGAAATGATGTCACAGTCTACTGCCTATGTTTGAGGGACACACCACCAGGTAGGCTTCCCCAGCAGACCATGTGACCAGGGCCTGTCCACAGAGCAGAAGCTGATCTGTGCTTAGCTCCTCAAGATTCCCAGCCATCTGCCTGTTCCTGGCTCAAGTGGCTTCACACCAACAGAAATTTCTAAGATCATCAGCCCAGCATCCCAGGTTGCCCCAGTTTCCTGCATCCTTGGCAATCTGATCTCCATTTCAGTTATTTACCTTTTTGAGTTATATCCGTAACATTTCAAAGAAAAGGTTTAAACACAAGTCTTCATTGTGCTTTGGCTGCGTGCATATTCACATTGTCAAAGAAGAAACAAAGAGACCCAGAGCATGTATATAATTTCTAGCCTTCTAGAATACCTTCTAGAATGGTATTTAAAACTCCAGATTTTCCCCCTGATAATACTGCAGTACATTAACTTCTCATTTAAAATCAATAATATGGCTGGGTGTGGTGGTGTATTCCTGCAATACTAGCACTCTGGGAGGCTGAGGCAGGAGAATCGCAAATGCAAGCCCAACTTGGGCAAATTGGTAACTTAGTGAGATCCTGTCTCAAAATTAAAAAAAAAAAAGAGCTGGAGGTTTAGCTCAGAATGAAGATCCTGGGTTCAATTCCCAGAAGCATAAAGAAAAAATGAACCAGAAGGTCTTTAACAACAAAGGATGTCGACAGTCTATAGAAAAACGGGGAACCACTTTAAATAGGTCACTTTAGGTTTCAGAGTTTTGCATTCATAATGTTGTCTTGGCTTGAATGTGCCTGAGGCCACCTAACTGTCAGGTTTGGAGCTTAGGGACAGCCCTTGTGGACTGCAGGTCATGTGAGCCAGCAGCAGCCTGGAAAACAGGGCACCTCTGGGCAGGCCGCTCCTACCTGCCTCTGGCACCCCATGTGCGGCGTCATTTCCTGATTATTGTCTCAGAAGGCAATGAGAAAAAAAATGTTATTCCTGTCTCGTTTTGAAATAATATTTTTCTTTTCTCTTTTGTGCGGCAGGTTGTTTTTATCTAGAACTCTGTGTGGGTTTTAATGCCATTCCCTTAGGAAAATAAAGCCTATTTCTAAATCAGCTACATACACGGCAGTACACGTTTGGATTTTAACTCAGTGCCTGTGAAGGGTATTTTTTAAAGTAACTTGAGAGATGTGGGGAAAAGCTGGCTTCGTGATCAGGTGCTACCTCCACTGCAAAGATTCCAAAAATTTTGCAATGTGAGAGATAGAAACTAGAGATTCAGTTTATATAATGCCCATATATGATAAAATGAATTTTTCCAATCTTGTCTGAGCTGTGTTTGAAATTCTGACCAACTGCAGGGCCCTTCAGCAGGCAGAAATGTGGCCAAAGCTGGCTGCCTACAGCAGTGTAGTCTCTGCTTTCTTTGGCCACACCCTTCTCCCCGTTAGGGGATTTCCTGTTCTGAGTCATCTGTGGTTCATGTCATTAAAAGTATAATATTCATAAAAAGTAAATATGAAGTAAAACCTGAAGACTAGTAATGAAAAAGACATAATAAATAAATTTAGACAAGTGTTAGCTTTATTTTAGAAAAAGCCAGAGTTTGTTTTAGAAATCACCAAATAGTACGTAGGATATCAATTCCTAGAAAAATGATAGAATGTAGCATGAGATGTGACTCAAACACACGGTGAATGTTTAAATTAAACATTTATTATGTTAAAGAACACATCAAAATACTCCTCCTCACTTCAAACACACTTGTCTCATCATCCTTGCTACTTTCTGAAGCAGTTCTGGAAGTCCTCTTTTATGAGGACTTCATAGCTGCCTCAAGATCTGAAGTGATTCAAACTGTCTACAGCAACTTCTGTCAAATGAAAATGTTATGTTCTATCCTCATCCACCTTATTCCCACACCTGGCTCTGTGCAACTTCTAGCTTTTCCCCAAAGTGAAAGTGACCAGGAAAGTAAACATTTTGAATTGGTTGAGGACATGGAGGCAGCCACAACAGCACAACCAACTAAAGACATTCACAACAAGAAGCAGGTGACTATGAGCCTGGCTTTGGTAAGAGTTCAGAACTCCTTCCCATGGCTCAGCTCATCAAGAGGCCGACACGCCATAAAGATTCAAGGATGGAACACACAGATGCTCTTCCATGGCACAAAACGTGACCTGCTCTCCCAGGAACACCTTGTTCTAGAGATTTTCAGCCTGGCCGTGGTGCTCAGAGACACACAGTCAGCTCAGGGAACTGGTTGGAAATGTAGATCCCATGGCCAAACAGCATGCAAGCGCTCTACTACTGAGTGACATAGTCAGCCCTCAGACAAGGCCCTTTTGTTTGGATTCTCTGAGGAGGTCCCTAGTTCTGACCACAACCACATTTACAGCCTGGCTTCCACCCACCAGGGCTGTTCTTGAGACATCAAATCCCTTGCGTTGCTATATCCAGTGTCAGAGTTAGTGATTAGATTCAGTCCCTCATGGCTCTGAACACAACAGACTTCCCACCCTCCTAGAATCTCCTCTTGGATTCCAGACGCCTCCTTTTGCTTCTGGGTGGTTCAGGATTTTTAACCTCACTGTGATACCATGGCTATCACATCTCCATGTCCAGCTGGGCCCTTGCCCAGAACTATAGCTCCAGAAGCTGAGCATGGGCAAGTGTCCTGAGACACTTGCGTGTGTGACGTGTATGTGAGGCATGTTGGTACACATGGAACACATGCATGTGCACTTGAGGTTTCCAATTTGTGCAGAGTGGCCAGAAGGCAGTGAGGTAGGGTGGAGGTAGCCTGAGGTATGTCACACGCCGCCCAGCCCAAACTTGCACAGTCACCTGTGCCCTAGGACAAAAGCAGCTCTGCTTGTTTTCCGCCTGTGAGCTCTAACACTTACCCAGGTTTTACCCTGAGTATGCCTCACTATTCCCAGACTTATGAATATTTTTATATAGTTTTCAAAAGACATTTCATCCAGCACACTTGTTTTGAGCCCAAGGGCTGACCACACCAGTTGTACTGCATTGCTGAAAATTAAGTTCCAGAAAGCTTCAAGAGTAAAGAAAAGACCTATGTGGTGGCTTCCTAGCTTCCTGTAGAAGGTCGTAAGCAAGCAAGCAGGCCTTAGAGCACCAAGGTATGTCTACAGGAGCTATGCTCCATCCATGCTCTGACTTGATGACTTGACAGTCTGAGGTCTTCATTACCAGTGAAGCTTTCTGTACCAGTGTACATATGCGACTCACTAGGAACACTGTTCAGGAGGCTGTCATTGCACATATTATTCCCATAGAAGAAAAATAACTTAATCTTTGAATTACAGCCTCTTAAGAACCAGAAGGAGCCATCTTCTTTTAGATGGGCTGGCTTCTTGTTCAGGCATCCACACTACAAGCAGAGTTCAGATCTCATGGTACCAGAATCCACTCTCCAGGGTACAAGACATCTACTCTGGTCAGGACCTAGGGGATGTCTGAGATGAGGGCTACTGATGTCCACATCTTTTTTGCTCTTTAAACTCTCTTTATGTGTCTTAGAAAACATATCCCCCTTTCATAGGCAATAGTAATATCACTTGAAATCACAGGCCCAACTGTACTTGTCTGATTCATTTTTTAGAAAACCATTTCTGCAGATGCTGTCTGCTGTCCTCCCATCTCTGAAAGATCTGATCCAGGCTGAGCTACTTACTACAAGCAAGTACAAAAACAAGGTTGGCCACAGCGGGACCTGCAGGATGCCAGGTAAAACAAAGGTCTTTTATTTTAGAATAGATCTGCTGCAGAATCATAGGAGGAAGGAAAGCAGGTAAGAGAAGGGAAGGAAGGGGAACTGGAAGGGTCGGATGAAATGTCAAGACAGTAGATAGAAGCTCTGAAATTTCAGGAGGGTGACACAGTACCCTAAGCAGAAAGAACAGAGACCTGATTGGCTGTTTGGGACCCACTTTCCAGTCCTGATGACGCTCAGGGATAGCACTACGGATGACATCTGATACCATGCTAAACAGGGCGCTGCAGAATCCTGCAGGCAATGGAATTGTAACCACATGGTTGAGTACTCCCTTTTCATCCACGAGGAATGTCTTCCCTTCCCTTTTCTTACAAAAGATTGGGAGCACAGGTGTGGTCATGGGAGTACCTACAAGGACAACAGGAAACAAGGGTTGGGTCACAGGACTTGTCCTTCAGAGAGAAGTCTTAGTCAAGCCACTGGCCAATGCCCCCATTTCACCTTGGCCAGCGGCACAATCCTGTGATATCATCACCCTGGGAGAAGAGCCCTGAGGAGAAGAGAAGATGAAGACCAGCAGAAACCAGTGCCAATACTTCTTTTTACTCAAATTTGAATCTCAATTTTCTCCCCTCCCTGACTCCCACTGATTTTGGTTATTAAAGCCAAATAACCCTGCCCCATTTTTTCCGTTTCTGAATGAACACTCCACCCTCCTCACCAGCTCTGCCTTCCGTTGTCCTCACTGACAGCCTGTGCTCCTCAAACTATCTTCCTTCTGTCCTTTTGGGAGCTTCAGTCAGCTGGTAGTTTCATCAGTTATCAGTTATGCACGCATTGGGGCTCTGAAAGCAAGGATTCAAGCAGATGGAGCCCCATTTGTGCGAGACTGCCTTTTCATGGCAGGAACCACAGAGCAGTCCTACAGACACCCAGGGGGGACTCAGAACTGTTTTGGGGGTGGGCTTATCAGTTCTTCAGTCCCCAGCTTGCTGAGAAGGCAATGTGCTGGGACATTCCCCCGAGATGCCATCAGTGTGGCTGACAGATCCACTTTGTTTCACTAATTTTACCTGCAAGGATGTGCTTTATAGTCATTTCTGAGATGAGAGAGTTGTTATCTACTAATGTGGATTTATTAGCATGCCGGAAACGATTTCCCAAGCACCTCAAAGCTGGGTGTGGATGGGAAATAGGAACCCATGGAGAAACTCCCTATGAGACACACAGGCTTATGTAGGACAACTGCTGTAGGGCCAGAGATGCTGCCTGAGGGGCTAAACAGATCTGCACTCCTGAGCACAATTTTGAAAGTAAGGCCAAGAAGGAACCGCAGACAGAAGCACCAGAGGAGTCTGCCTGCTGCGTGTAGAATGGGAAATCACTTATGCGAGTACTGCACTCTGCAATGGCGAGCAGAAACATCAAAATGACACCTAGGATTGAGAGGCAGATTTATTTACATTGATGGGCACTGATGGGGATCATTACCAGTATTTCAGGGCCTGATCTCTGATGGTTATATGGAATAAGCAGGCAGGAAGTACGAGGCAGAATGGCTTGTCAATTGGGGGTTGGTTTATACAATGGGCATCACAGTGACCAGCTCTGCATCATAGAGACTAGCTGTTTCTAGGAGACAGAAGCAACAGGAACTTCAACAGGAACTATGAGCTGGGCAGCTAACAAATTGAAGTATCCCGGCTTTGGGGAGGGGGTTTTTCTGTTACAACTTTAATGTAGAAAATCACACTTTTCTCTTCCCCTGATTCTTTCTTAACTTCTTTGTTTTGGCTTTTGAGTATGCCTTTCACGATATTTTGCCAAGCAATGTGAGAAAAATGGTAACAAGTCACAAATGATGAACCTATGTAGTGGTAAACTGTATGATCAGTATAAATAAGGAAATAACTGTCACATTCCAGTGAGACTTACAGAGACAAATAAATTTCTTATTTCTTTACCAGAATAGACAAAAATACACTTTCTCCAAATATCATCTTCTTCACATTCACCTTTATATTTCTGATGTGATATCCTTTTTTCTTTTTCAAAGTTAGCAGCTTTGTAAATGTTTGGTAATGTGTTGACAACAACTGTAATGTTTCTGACAAAGTAGAGTAAAGAAATCTCAAGTGAATAACTGAGATAAAAAGAAAAGGCACATCTGGTGAGCAGCTAGTGTTCAGGAACTTTGAGGGCAGACTCTTCATGCATACTAAGTGATCTCCATATTTCAGGTACTGGGCAGACAGTGGCTATATTGACTTGATTATTCAGACCCCATCAGAACAACACTCAGCTAAGCATATGAGACACCAATGACTTGATTCTTCTCTCCAGCAACCAGTGAACCTGAGGCACAATGCTCTGAATATCTTGGCAAACAACCTTTCATAGGAAAAGGACACCAGGGTGCTACAGAGAAAAACTGCTTAGATAATACATTTTTAAAAAGTGGTCCAACAAATACATGTTCATAACGATCAAATGTGACTGGTATGATTGGGAAAGTCTTACCCTTGGAATGACTGTGCTCACCCCCTCTGAAAGGCAGAAACAAAGCATCCCTCCTGGGCAATGGTGTTTGTGGTCTGGGTGATAGTGATTAAAACAAATCCTTAGGTGGAAGATAATGATGAGTCATTTAAACTGATACCATTAAATGAGGACAGCTGGGAAATGATCATAAGCTGCCACTTGGATGAGAAGGCTGTGACATGGCTCACTACATGGGGAAATGCATCATGGACTCATACTCTGGGGAAAACAACTGTGCTTGTAAAGAACTTTGTACTAATCACGATGAAGGCAGTCAGCCCACACTCCAGATCTAAGTCTCTGTTTTAGGAAAAGCCATGTGGATAAAAAGCACCAGTCTTCTCTGCAGATTGGGAGGCGCCGAGCACAAAGCATGGCTTCATTCTGCACGCAGGCCTTGCAGTCTCCCAAGAGGAATCCTAAGCTTAACCTCTGAGCCATATGCCATGTGCCTTGATAGTACAAAATATCCAAATATGGGGAGCTGTTGTTGCAGTATTATTGAGAAGAGTGAGGAAATAGGAAACAATCAAAATATCCAGCAAGTGGGGACAGTTAAGAAAATTATGATACATTTGCCAAATGAAAGCTTATCCAGTCTTTCAAATTATTCACAGCAGAAAAATCAAACACATAGGTATAAATGAATCAAGCACACATAGTGTACACATGCTGAAAATTGCAGAAAGCTACTGGAAGAAACCAAAGATGTAAGTAATGAAGAGACATGTGTGTTGATAGATATTGTGCTGGTAGACTGGAGGATTTAACAAGGTAAAGATGTCAACTGTCTACAATTTGATCTTAGACAACATACTTCCTAGTAAATTAGAGCAAGACTTTTTGCAGATTTCGATAATATTATCCTAAAATTTATAAAGAAAATAAAATGACCTGAAATAGCTCAAACAATTTTGAAAAATAATACGGTGGCAGGACTTAGTCATGGTTTTTACATAGCTAAAGTAATGAAGTCAGTGTGCAGTTGGTTAAGGGACAGACATACAGATCAATGGGACAGAACAGAGAACCCAGGAACAGATACACTCAACTATGCTGATTTAGAAAAGGGTGAAGATGCTATTCAATGGAGGAAGGATGACTTTTTAACAAGTGTGCTGGAATATTGAGCATTCATAGACAAGTTACTTGCCCTAAATCCAACTCTTTATACAACAATAACTGAAAATAGATCACAGGACTAAATTCAAAACATAAAATTATATAGCTTTTAGAAGAAAACACAGGACAGCATTTTTAGGCAAGGAAAACAATTGTTAGGCATAGTGACAGAAGCATGACAAATAAAAGAAAAAAACTGATAAAATGGACTTCATTAAAGTTTAAAACTCTTCTTTTGCAAAGATCCCATTTAGAAGATGAAAAGACAAGATTTAGAATGAGAGAAAATATTTGTGAATCATGCATACAACAAAGGTCATTTATCTATGAAGCATGAAGAATCAACAAAAGTCACTAGTACAGTAAAATAAGCAATCCAGTTAGAAAATGGGCAAGAAGATGAACACTTTGTTCATCACAAAAGATAGACAGATGAAAAAAATCACATTATTCATTAGAAAAAGACAGAACAACAATAAAATATCAATTCCTATCTATCAAAGTAGCCTAAATTTTTAAAAAATGTGATAATGTCCAATGCTGGTAAACATGCAGAGAATCTAGGTTTCTCGTATCTTGCTGGTGAGGATATACAATGGAACAGTCACTCTGGATAAGTCTGGTGGTTTTTTTCTAAAAAGAAACCCATTCTCAGTCATATAGCCTAGCAATCAACTCCAGAGCAATCAACTCTCATTTATCCCAGAGAAATGAGAGCTAGGTTCACACAACAACCTGTACATAAATGTCCACAGCAGCTTTAGTTGTAACACACACACACTGGGACAGCCCAGAAGCCTCAGTGGGTGAGCAGTTAAACTGTGGCATGTTGTACCTCAGAACACAAGACAGCAATAAAAAGGAATGAACTACTGGTGGGCTCAACTAGTTATCCAGGTCTCCAGAGAACTGCATTGAAAAAAGACTCTCAAAAGACTACATGATGAATGATACATATACTGCCATCCTTGAAATGCAAAATTACAGACTAACAGATTAGTAGTTGCCAGCGGTAAGATGGCTGGTATATGTGTATACTTACTTAGAAGGTTATCATAGTGCCACAAATCTTCACATGAGAACCACAAACACACACACACACACACACACACACACAAAGACATACATACCTATATGCACATGAGCATATGTAAAACTGATGAAATCTGAAGGTTGTTTGATTATACTACAAGTTAAATTCCTGGTTTTACATTATTCTAAAGTTACACAAAATATTGGGGAGGTGGGTGAAGGGTATACAGGGACCCTCTGTACTAGTTTTTCCAGATTTCTGTGCCTATAAAATTATTTTAAAATAAAAGTTTTTAAAAAGTGATTTCAAGGTAATATTAAAAGATTTTTATTTTTGGATTTTAAAAAGATAGTAAAGTAGATTTTATGTATATTATTAGCACTGTGACATTTTATGGGAAGTTATTCGTGGAAATCACATCAAGATATGAAAAGTGATAGTAATGGAGAATATAAATGATTAATTTCTTTCCTTTGTTTGCTAGATTTCTTTTCCAGAAATGTAAAACAGATCAAGATTACAGTCTTCTGTATAAAAAAATGTGAAACCATTCTCTGTGGCTTCCCATACTTTACCCACTGCTGTTATCTGCAGATGCACTGAAATAAGGTGAAAATACTGAGGCAAAATCAACTGTGAGTTTTGAAAAATAAGTAAGAACATATAACTTTCTAGAAGAAAAAAAGATGGAAGCCAACAGAAAAAAATCTGGGTTGCATTTCACAATACAAAGAATAAAACTAACAGGTGAGAAAGCATGACTCAATATTTTTAAATCTATTTGAATTTTAATACTCAACAGGAAAGATTCCACTTGTGCATTAACACAGAATTTCCATCCAGGGAACAGAGAGCAAACAGAAACCTTTGTGATATGGGTAGCTACACAAACTTTCCTTCAGAACAGACAGGAAGCAAGTTAATGGATCCCCCACCCCCACCCCGGAACGGGTGGCATAGATGTGTATCGATTTACTGGAAAGTGACAAAAAATTTTATATAGAATAAAATTAGGGACCATTATCTTCTACAGATAATTAGACAAGTGAACTACATGTAATAAACTTATTTCTCTTCTTGTTTTCTAGGTATGAAGATGAAAGTTTTCTCTTTCTTGCACAGTCACTAGCAGTAAAACAAGTGCTATCAATGGCAGTCACTTTTGTAAGGTGTGTGGGCTGGGTTCATAACTATAGTTCTGAGGGAGATTCCAAGGGGTGGGGTTCCCACACAGAAGGACGTACATGTGTAAATGAGAAACTCAGGGGAATGGGAATGAACTATTTATGTCCATACTCTCTGGTCCCAGCTAGTTTCTCAGTTTCCTGCTGAAAACAGATGGTTGCTATGCTCTTTAGAGAAGATGAAGTCTAGTTAGCAGAGCACCTGTGCAGGTGTGATATGTAGCTGCCTGTGCTGTGTGCACTATTTTTTCTACCCTGATCATTTTTACAAAGAGAATCCAGACAGAAAGCAACCAGGAACTTCAGATCAAGTTCAATGACTTCAGTAAGAATGTACCGAGATCTTCTATCACTTCTCAATATTGTTAACTTTTAGACAAAACATACTCATGCAAAAGAGTTAACTAAATCACCATTTTTGTTTCTTATTACAGTCAGTTTAATTCTCCTGCATTCTAAAAGATTATGAAACATTGTAGTAGAAGAAAAAACTAGATGTGGCTCAAAGTTTTCTGATAGTTCCAGCAGCTCCATTGGCTCTTGATGTCATGCTGCCCAGCACGCTGGCTGCAGAAGTGGCAGCACTGGGAGCTTGACACAAAATAACTCAGATGGAGGCAAGCTGACTGTTGAAATCAACACACACACATATGTTTTTTGCCAAAAAGAGCCATAAATTACAGAACATCAAACAGTTGTGAGCAAAGGCAAATTTAATTGTAAAATACAACTTACTTCTAAGATCAGCATTTCCATGGTTATGCACAAACATCAAAGCATGGACAACCTAAGGAGGTACTGTATGGGCCATGTGGAATATGGGTGATTAAACCTTTGCAACAGAACTTGGCAGAGTGGCACATGCCTGTAATCCCAACGCCGGGAGACCAAGGCAAGAGGATGACTGTACATTTGAGGCTACTCTGGACCTCATAGTGAGTTCAAGGCCCTCCTGGAACATATAGTGAGACTCTGTTTCAAGACAAAACAAAACAAAACAAAACCTTTATAACACCTCCTCAAGCTCCTTCCTATCCCAGTGCCATGTGACACAGTTAGAAAGAAGACCCGTTGTTTGGCCAACGCTTCTAGGAGAACAGAGAAGGTGTGCATAGAGGAGATGTAACAGCAGTCTCCTTATTTGTAGAATCCCCTTCAGGACAGAACACACTTATGCTAATGCCTATTTTATTCTCTGTTGTGCCTCCTTCGACCTGGCAAAGTGCCTTGGGGGCAGTATTTCCTCAATGAGTGTCTGTACGGGACTACTGTAGAATGGAATCCGGTAAGGCACATCACATTTGGTGTCCCCTGTATAATGACCTCACCATCATGATGAGACAGTACTTACTTGGGTAAGATGTGGACCAGAGAACGTCCCATACCCCTAAAACTATTATACACAATTCTTAAATTCAAAGAAATCATATTGAAAGTATTAAGAATCTCTCCTACCTTGAGGTCTGGCAGAAGGCTTCAGCCATGTGCAACACACCAGGTGTGTACAACATCAAGATCATGTGCCTGGTGCAGACGTGACTTTGGTGGCGATGGGGAAAATCTTAAAATGTTGTAAGGCTCTGCTTGTGATCTGACAAAAAGTTATCTATCCTAAAAAGAGTGGCTTGAAAACTTGCTTAGGAATCCCATCAGTCAAGAACACTAGTCTGACTGCTAAGTGAATGTTTCATCTTTTCTTACACTCAGAGAAGACCAGAGTTGAATCTGATGGCTCAGAGTGATGGGTTAACACTACTCACAACTGTGGCTGCAATGCAGGACCCCGGCAGCAGCCACAGGAGCTCAGGCTGCTCTATTGGCTCTGCAGTAAAGTTGTGACACTGGTCTACAAGGCTCCATGAATAGGGTAAAGTCTAATGTTTCATTGTCTTTAGCACATGAACACATAGTGGTGTGACATGGCTAAACTGCAGATGCTCATGTAGGTTGAACTCAAACCCCAGAGGTATCAAGTACAAGTGGTCACTTACTCATGCTTATTCCACTTTCTGATTTTGGGTTAAATCTCTTAATACAAAACAATACACAGGAAAAAACAAGATTTGTTTAGAATGAATGGCCCTCACTGGGGAGTGTTCATGGCAGGGAAGCATCCTGAGTCAGCAGGAAGGAGCCTCAGGGCTAATCCAGAGGGTAGATTCTCCTTTCCAGAGCAATGGCCCCTTGTCTCTGCTGGTTGCTGACTCCATCAGTCTGCCCGTCATGCGTCAGCACATCACCACATATTTAGCTTTTCCCATTGTTAGAAGACATCATTACAGATCCAAGCACTGGGTACTGCTTTAAATGGTCTTGATTTATGTCTGTGTCAATTATAAACAGACATTTCAGAAAGAAAAGCAGCCTCTGTCATCTGTTTTTTAATGTTTCCAACTTGTTCTTCTAGCCTAGAATGACAGCTTTGGGACATCATAGCAAATCCCCACGGAGATTGGCATCCTTTCCTTAGATCTCACCCAGAACATATCCCTGCTGAAAAATACAGTTAGCTAAAAGTCTGTTCATAGGAAACTGGCATTTCTATCTCATAATGGCTCCCAGCAGTAGACTGCCCAAAGCAGAGGCACATGCATATCTAGGAGAGCATATGGAATATTCTAGAGCATTTCTTGGAGCTGCTGTTGTTGAAGCAATTCTTGTGGTTCAGAAGTTCAACTTGCAGCCACTTCTTCCCATACAGTGACATATTTTTCTTATTATAATTTGAACATTAAATAATAGTTATCAGGAAAATTGTTACTGCTCCTTTCCCATGAGTAAAATTTCTGTAAATTTGTACTAAATCATAAAAATTTTAACATCAGTTTCAGGACTAACACATTCCCAGACAGTCAGTCCAGCAAGCTGAATGCAATACATAGCTTAACCTGCCTCCTTCTATTGTGAAAATTGAATGCAAAGAATAATTAACAATTGAATTAGGCACTGGTGGCTGAATAAAGAACCCACAGGAATTTGTTCTGTTTCTGTTCTTCCCAACTCCGGATGTGCATCCTGTTTGGGGGAGGCAGAGAATTGCTCTGCACACACACACACCCGCCGCCTCAGTCTGGAGGCCTAACCTGATGTAAAGAAATGTGCATGCTGGAGGGATGAGGGCAACATTCTAGCCAGGAACATTGTTCTCCATCATTCTGCCCTAAAAGGATGCCCCTAGAGGTGTGAGACCAAGTAAGTGTGGCCAATACTCTGAGTCTGGAACTGCTGGCTTTGCAGTCCTGGGGAGGCTTACCTATGATGGAGTGTAGACAGCACTATGACATACTGCCCAGGATGCAATCACACTGCAAGTCTTACAAATATATAAATCAAACCAGGCACAGTGGCCCACATCTGTAATTCTAAAACTAGGAGACTGAGGCAGGAGGATCACAAGTTTGCAGCTAGACTGAACAAATTAGCGACTTGGAAAGACCCTATCTCAAAATAAAAAGACCTAGAGATGTAGCACAGTCTAAAGGCACTGTATTCAATCTCTAGTTACTATAAAGGAAAAAAAAGACAGCAAAAGAAATACACAGATCACACACGTGTCCAGCCTACTAAATGGAGAAAGTCATGAGTTTTACAAAGATAAACTGATAATTCACAAAATCTGGTACTGACCAAGGTTACCCAAGCAGTAATTTGCCATATTTATAAATGTCTGGAAGCTAATGGCCACCACTTTGAGCACCTTGGTCACTGAGATTGTTGCACATGCATTTTCAATTTCTTCTCTAAGGGCTGGTTAGAGTAGTGGGTTTTCTGTGATATACTACATCCTCTAGGGTCCACCTTATGCAGGTAACACTGTATGTTGACAAAACATTATACTAGTTTTCTTTTCCTGAAGTGTATATACATTTTTTTGTTGTATTTTAAGCAGATCATAGGAGGAAGGAAAGAGGACTCCAGATAAAAGACTACAACAGATGAAGTTGATGAGCTATCCAGAATGTGGCCATTGTTGGGGGGGCAGACAGACTCAATGAGGACCATGAGCTCATGGGTTAAGGTTCATGTCTGGAAAGTTTGGTGGGGAGAAACAGATACTTTCTATAAACCCTTCTCCTGTAACCCAAAGACTCTCAGGGTGCTAACCTGGAGATAGTTGCTTTGGGACATAGTGAATAGCCTGGTCCTGGGGCTCTCTTCTCTCCCTCTGCAAAGCACCAGGTCAATAGGAAATCAGGAGGATCCTGTGCTTTGGGAATCCTTGGCCCAATTCCGGAATGTTGGCATTTGTATGCTGGTGCTGCTGAATATTCATATGGTATCCCTGCTCCTGCTAGAAGGCTACTGGAAGGCACACAGCCTTGCCTTCTGGGTGCTGAGCATTCAGAGTCCCCTGTCACAGATTGTTGGCCATTGGTGTCACTGCAATGGTGCTTTCATATCTCTTGACTGGAGAATTCCTGATGGTTTCCTTCCTATAATTGATATTATAGGAAAGGCCATTCCTGTAGTTACCAAACCCACATGCGTTCATCTCTACAACTGAGTCAACTGGTCTTTTCAGCACACCAATCTTCACCCACAAGAGTGTGAAGATGAGTGTGATGTGGCTGAGAGGATGGTATAGTCCCTCTAACCCACAGGAATAGAGACGGTTGGGTTCACCCCGGAACAGATCCACAAAGTGGAGAACAGGAGTATTAGGAATATTTGAAAAAGCAATGCAAATGAAAAACCTTCTGTAATCGGGACTACAAAGTTCAAAATAAATTTCCAAGTTACTGCTTTCATGTAGAATGTAAGTAACCATGTGTCACTATCTGAATTAAGCATCAAGGGTCAACGATATAGCTCAGCAGTACAGCATCTGCCTGGCAAGTGTAAGGACCTGAGTTCAATTCCCAGCACCAGAAAGAAAGAAAAAAAAAGAATCATTATTCTTGGTACAGTATCTACAATCTTTGGGTAAGTTCCACTAGAAACCAAAATACAACACAGCTGAAAGGTGCGTTCTTCTCACAGCTGTCTTCTATTCTCTGTGGAGGCAGGTCTGGAAGTGCATTAGGGTTGGCTTGTTGGGTATGAACTCAGAATATAGTCATGCCCTGTGCTCAATCCCTTCCATAGATTCTCAGGTAGGCAATGCCAGGAAACCCACCTGCAACATGCAGTCTCTGGGGGCATGAACCAGTCACCCTGTCTCACAAATCAGGTTTTCTTTCTCACTGCCAACAGCAGCTAGCCATGCCAGTGGGCAGCAATGAAGCCCACCTTTCCCGTTTCTGCAGGAGGGAAATCCTGGTGTTCTGCAGGCAGCTTGCTCCTCTCACACATGGAAGATTGAAGACAGCTAGATTCTGATTGTGCGAGGGCATACTCCTGCAGGTGAGCACACTCCTGCAGGTGAGCACTCTGGGGGAATCATATTCTGCCCAGGCACAGCATGAAGGGAGGACTCCTAGAGCTCCGCAACCAGCATGGGCACTTCTGCTGGGTGGGCCCATCTCCTTCTCAGTACCTCAGGCTCAATTCAAAGTAGCTTAAAATTTTATTCACAGAGATGAGGGGCAATGAATAGACTGAATCATTTCCAATACCTCCTCTCCCCAGACTGTTAGTGGAGAAATGTGTCTGGTCTGAGGGTTTCTCTATCACTCAAGCTGAAAGGAGAAAAAAACCACTGTGTTTTAAAAGTTACAATAAAGTATTTATTATACCATGTATGAGGCTTAGAACAAAATCTAGGCAACTCATAGAAGTAGTAAAGATGTATTACAAGAAAATCAAGTTGTTCCCAAGTAGATATCAAGAGGTCAGAATAAAACTTGGACTCCTTCTTGCTTCTGATTTGTATATACATACACATCACTGTATGAACTCACTATGCTCATGTTTGCAATAAAAATCTGAAAAACATTTTAACACAATATATTATCCAAACAGAAAACCTGCCACCACAGTGGATACTTAGGGCCTCTACAAGAGAACAAAATGGATGGGCAGGTATGACAGCCTGTGTGGGTGATTTACTATAAGAATAGCTTACATATTCATTGAGGATGACAAGTCTCAAGGTTTGCAGTCAGCAAGCTGGAGATGTAGAGAAAGCCAGTGTTGCAGATCTCGTGTAGCTAGAAAGACTCAAGTCTTCACTGAGCAGTCAGGCTGGAGGTATCCCTGTCATACCAGAAAGAACTTTTTTGTTCTATTTGGGGTGATTGGACGAAACCCAACAAATAATGGGAGGCCATCTGCATTAGTCAGTCTATCAAATGAAGCATCAAACCCATCAGCAAATACCCAGACAATATACCTACAACTATGTCTGACAAAATACTTGGGTCTCCTACAGCCTGGCCAAAACACTTGAGATAAATAGGCATCCTACATGGACTGGGTGTCCTTTGTGGGCACAAAGGACTTCATCTAAGAGGGACAAGGAAGTGTAAGACTTGGTAATTCAGCTCTTCTGACTGAAGGGAAACCTTGCTTGGGTGATTTTTCATTTTGTTTTTATTTTGCAGTACTAAGGATTGAATGTAGGGCCGTCATAGTGAGCTACATTCCCAAACCTTTTTATTTCTTTATTTCATGACAGGGTCTAAGTAAGTCACTAGTTTTTTTGGAATGGGCTCAAATTTGTGTTCCTTCTGCCATAGCCTCCAAAAGTGCTAGGATTACAGGCAGGTACCACCAGGCCCAGCTTGCTTGGGTGTTTGAATGTATTTTGATTTTAGCCAAAAGATTGAGAAGCAATCTGAATGTGCTTCTGATATCCCTTTGAGCTGCCCTATACTGTTTTTTAAAAAACGTTTGCTAAGTGGAAGGCTCAATGAAGAAGAAGAGTATGAACCAAAAGGCCTGGAAAAGTTCACACAGCAGAAGATCCAAAGTCATTAATTACACAGTGTGAACATGACCTGGGAGATGTATATAGTTCCTCTGGACACAATATGTGGGCTTAATTTGGCTACTGAGCTACATTCCATTTTAAGTAATTGGACATTTGGTGTTTCAAATGCTTCCTGTGAGGCAGAAAACTTTGGTAGATCATCACACTGGAGTTTCAGGGTTTGGGAGCTCTTTGGGCAAAGGGCTGGACTTTGAACAGGTTGAGATGGGAACATAACTTTTACTTTTTTTTGGTACCAGGAATCAAACTTGGGATCTTGTACTTGCCAGGCAGGTGCTGTGCCACTGAGCTTTATCCCCATTTAAAAGCAAGGTTGGGAGAATTGGAGGTGTCTACAGTCAGGCTGCCATGCTCTTGGCACTATCATGTCACTATGTAGTACAGCCGTGGGGAGGGGACATTCAGGAAAGGAAAGGGCTACGAGCTTTCCTTCTCAATACACAGGATTGGTGGTGTGTAAAGTAGGAGAATAGCAGGGATGGGAACATAAGACAAGTGAATTTTACTTGTACTTCTCATTATGAAAAGATATGTCAGGCAAACATTCAAATGCTTTCTCAACACTGAAGTCATCATATCAGACAGATCGGAATGAACTGAGACAAATGCTTTTTTTATTAAATATTATTAGTTCATAAGCTGGGCATGGTGTTGCACTCCTGTAATGCTAGGACTCAGGAGGCTGAGATAAGAGGATCATTGCAAGTTCAAGTCCAGCCTGTGCTACAAAGTGAGCCCAGGGCCAGCCTTAACTGCATAGTGAGACCCTTTTCCAAACATGCACACACAAAAAAATTAATAAAATAAAAAATAAATATTACTAGTTAATAATGACACTGTTGTGAAGAACTACATCATGTGTCTAACAATATTCCTAGGAGATTCGTTACTGTTTCAGTCACTTATATGAATAAGCATGGTAAACATGATATCCTATACATGACCAAAAACAAAATGAAATCCATCCTAGAACAAATGGCCAGTATTTTACAGGAAGTATCAACAACTATCTCCTTTCAACATTTGTGAAGAAACTAGGGAAACATACACGTGTGAGTTTACAAAAATGCAAAACTCCACTTCATCATTAGTACTGTCAGACCCAAAAAGAGGCATTTAAACTAACTAGATTTATGCTTAACTGAGACTAGTGAGCACCACAGATATGCTAGATCCTCAGACCCTCACCTCGGGTACTAGGTAGACCAGATGTTCCAGATACAGCTGGAACACCTTACATTTGAATGACAGACGATAGAGAGAACACATCAACAAATACTGCTCAACATTTATTTGTGATCCCGTATGTTGGTGGTGGGGGCAGAAGAAGGATCTCATTACTGATTGTTCAAGTTCCTACATTGAGCATGTATTTCAATGTGTTTCAAGGAAAACAACACATTTTTATTTGCAAGAACAACCAGTCTTAGCATTTCTTTCAAGGTCCTAACAAGTGCCTACAATACAATAAATAATAACCTACACAGTGGAGTGAGAC
This sequence comes from Dolichotis patagonum, assembly GCA_004027295.1. Lineage (NCBI taxonomy): Eukaryota > Metazoa > Chordata > Mammalia > Rodentia > Caviidae > Dolichotis > Dolichotis patagonum. The sequence goes on along the minus strand of PVJX010004400.1, from coordinate 62,457 downwards.
AAAAAGATAAACCATCACTCCAATGAGAATGCTTGCTATTGTTCTGACAGAAGCAAATATCCCAGGCCATTGTGCAAAAGGCAGCATAAGGAACAATGACGCCTTCAGTAAATGTCCCTGGAAACGGTTGATCAGAATTCAGAAGAGACAGGACTTATATCAATGCTTAGGGGCATTTGAGGAAGGCACATCACAAAGCACATGTCCATGGTAATAGGGAAATCAGTGCAGAATAAAAAGAAATGCGAAGGTCACCCATACACAGAGCACCTCCTGGGTGGAGGGATGGTGGGTTTGTTCAGGGGGTCACAAAGGCAGCAGAGTCATTAGCTAGAGGACAACAGTGCTCAGATGAACAGGAAGAGCAGCTTCCTTGCCCCAAATCTGCACCACTATTCCCACAGTTTCATTTTACTGTTGATCTTCCTCCTTTACCCTTTACCAAGTGCACAAGAAAACAAACCCTGACGCTAACCATTGATTGTCCTGCAGGTGCCACTTTCTGGGGGGTCCTCAGGGTAGATTTCTCAGCCCAGCCTGGTGTTTTTCCCATGACTCTTCCCTTCTCCTCAGTGTATGCCAGCAATTTAATCCCCATAAATGAAGCACATCCAGATGCAGACATCAGTCAGTCAGAGAGAAGGGCTCAACTCAGCCATCCTTTAAACAAATCAGCCCGGTGTTTTTGTTTTCAACAGCAAAACAATGATGTTAATGGATTTCCCTCTGAGTTAGAACTGTGTCACACATCCATAGGTGTGTGATACTTCCCCTGAATCGCTGCATATTCAGGGGACCCGGGAGCAAGTCAGGCACAACCTTGATGCCCTCTATCTAAACATGTCTTTGCCATCTGCACACCTCCTTTCCAGTTGGAAGGATGAAGGCCCTGTGTCCTGGCTATGGTATAAGTCTGCCCCAGTACCCTGAGCTCTGCCCCTGTGGGATGGCTCTGATGTGTGGAGGAGGCTGATATCCCAAATCACTTCCATCCTCCTGGAGAAAGCCCTGGTTGGGAGAAAAGGGTCCCTAGGAAGAAAAGGTCACAGGATGCACCAGCATGTAGCCTTCTTTACTGACCTCAGGAAGACACACAAAGTCCTTCCATGGACTTTCTAGACTGCATTGCTGGCATATCAGTCAAACATCCAGTTTATTGTGTCAGAATGAGAATGTTTCCAACAAAGAGAAAATATTTAGAACACTTCAAGTTTAGTGCAAATGTTAGAAACTTTAAACATTTACCAAGAAATTGTCAGCTTTCAGGCTCATCTCCTTCAGAGACTTTTAAGAATTAGAAATGAAGCTGGACATGGTGGAATATTTCTGCAATCTCTGCACTGTGAGAGGCTGAGGCAGGAGGATGGCAAGTTTGAGTCCAGCCTGGGCAACTTAACCATTTACTAAAACCCTGTCTTAAAGTGTAATTAAGAAAAAAGAAAGAAAAAAACAACTGGGGATGTAGCTCAGTGTAAAGGCATGGTTTCAATCCCCAGTAGTACATTTTTTTAAAAAGACAAGAGAAACAAAAAAGAAAAATGAATAATAGAGCTAAGACAGTGACAAGGAGAGATTGCATGGGATGGACAGCAGACATCTCTAGTCACAATTGAGATTCCCAAAACCAAGCTCTTTTGACTTGTCATTGCTTTGCAGTGCGCAGTATTCAGGGGTATCCCAGCCAGGTCACTAGCGACAGCTCTCAGCAAGGTATGGAGGAAGAAGAGGTGAGTCCCCTGCGTTGTTAAGTTCCCTGAGCTTACTTAAGTATCCCAGAAACACAAGTGTGACTGAGGGTGCTACTGACAACTAGGTAAATCGCAGTGATTGACCATGGAAGTCTCTTGGCTTGGACAGAGGGATGGCCCATCTGCTGAGGCTGTCGTGACTTGACAATGGGGCTGGAGTCCAGGGCGGCGAGACTGCCCTCTTGCCTCGCTGCTGCTATTGCGCTGCACACTGAGCTTGGAGCTTTGGCTGCTGGGGCAGGAATGGGTGGGAAGGTGCATGGCAAGGCCAGGGTAGACTGAAAGAGAGAGATTGCAGGGGAAGCTCAAGAGGAGCTCAGAATCTTGCTGACTGGGCCCAATGAGGGCCAGAAAGTGCTACTGAGTAAGCACAAGGCATTCTCCCTGCCCTTATATTGCAGCAGCTAGGTTAGGCTTGGAATCACCTAGAGATCCTCAGTCACATCTGCAACAGAGCCCTTGGCACCAAATTTGGTGTTTCTGCAGTAACATGGATAGCCCCATTTTGTCCTCAATCACACCACAGGACGCAGAACCAAGAAGGGAAGAAGCCCCAGACTGTGCCTGAGAGATGATGTCCACACCACTGCTTGGCTCTTTGGCAATGCCAGGACATGGCCTGGATGTATTTTCTAGGAGTTGTCGATGAAAACCTTTCACAGCGTAGTCAAAAGGAAAATGACCTTGCCTCTGTGCTTACCTTCATGACATCATAAGCCATCACATACTTGTCAGCTCAATGGGTTAACTCTGAAGTTCTAGTCTAGATTTAAGTGACATCCTTTATCTTATCCCATTCCAAGTTTCATGTGTTTCTCTTGAAAATGTTGTCATAACACCCTGGCAATTTCAAACCCAAATAGGATACTTTGTTACAAGTGTCCCTTTCCAGGGACATCTCGGCCTAGCATTGCTGGCTGCAGCAGCTTGCAGGCCTGGCGTCTCCAGCAATAGTGCTTGGTGGTCCCCCAGTTGCATGTGGTACTGCCAGAACAGCATTCATAGGACTCAGGCTTCAGGGCTCTGCTTGAAGGGAGGACTTTGGTCACCGTCAGGCTCCTCCTGGGCTGCCAGCCTTTTCAGGGTTGTATTGTGCAGCTGGCTGAGAACACCTGGCTCCTGGCCCTTGGTTCCATGACTGACTTGTGTCTAAACTCTTTGGGACTATCTGGGTCTGCTGGGAGATCTCCACCCTGTGAGAATGTCTAGGTCACTGCAGATGGGGACTTCCATGCTGGGAGATGGGTCAGGATGGTTCTGGTGGGGCTGGTCTATGCAGAGTGGATGGCTTGGCAGAAAAGACCTCCGAGTTACTGCTCCACACTGGATCCTGGGGGCTGAAGAACCAAGTGAAAACACATATCACTTGTCTTCTGAGGGAGTCTGGAATGTTGATCAAGTGAGGTATGGGAGCAAGTCCTTCTCCCTGTCACGACCATCTTCCAGTTTAGATGAGAGAGTTTGGACCTCACCCATCTGGCTTAGTGACTGGAACTGGATATGAAATAAATTATTTTGGGTAACAGCCAGCACACAGGTGCTTGGGGAGCCACCCAACAGAAGTGAATTAGTGTCATGTGGTTCTAAACCTGCTATTTTCTTACAGGCCCCAGAAGCCAGGACCAATCTTGGGACGTTTAATGCTTTATGAAGCCCATGCTAACTGTTCACACAGATTCAGTGCTTAGATTAATTTTAGCATTATAATAAAGTTGGTTTCTCTTTAGCATATCTCCATTGTTTAAAACTGTTATATATAGAAGAACATAAAAGCTACCTTTAGTAAAAATTTTGTAAAACATTTTCCTTTTCTCTTTTTAAAGTTAAGAGGTTTACTTAAGGAGGCTTGGAGAGGAAATAGAACCAATTTCATTGTTACATAAGAGGCAGTTCCTGTGCATCGAAACCCTGTAACATTGAAATCATGATGGAGAAAATTGGGAGGCCACTGACCTCAGGTGAGCTGAACTCAGTAGGTAGACAGTGGGTCACTTTGAACCAGACCCTCCCACTGCACTGAAGGACTGATGGTTAACATTTCTGCTCCTGCAGTGGCCTCTTCATGGGTGACTAAGTAAAAGCCTCTTTGTGGGTCGTTACAGTGACATCCTTAAGAGTAGTCTCATGCCTCTGTGGGACGGCTCAGATATGCAGAGGAGACTGAGACCCCAAATCACCATCCTGCTAGAGGAAGCCCTGACTGGGAGAAAAGGGTCCTTAGGAAGAAAGGGTCACTGGATACAGCAACATGCAACCTTCTTTGAGACTTTCAGAAGGACACACGAAGTCCTTCTTCCATGGACTTTCTAGACTGTGTCGTCTGCACATCAGAAAAACATCCAGTTTATTTTATCAGAGAGAGAATGCCTCCAACAGAGAAAAAATATTCAGAACACTTCAAATGAAGGGTAGATATGCCCTGAGCTCTTGGTCTTTCTCCCTCTGGCCCCTGCAGCAGCCTTGTATCAGGCTCACCTTCTTACCATCAAACAGGTTCTGGATCTCGTTTTCGACGAAAACAATCTATTGAACTTGCTTCTTTATTAACCTGCACACATCTGCTCTTTCTTGTCTTACACATGACTCTCCCAAACCTGAATCAGTTTTTTGCTGTCTTCACTTTGCCTGACAGTTGCAATACTACATTTGGTGCCAAGGGCTCTGTTTCCAGATGTGACTGAGGATCTCTAGGTGATTCTAAGCCTAGCCCAGCTGCCGTAAGATAAGGGCAGGGAGAATACCTTGTGCTTACTCGGTGGCACTTTCTGGCCCTCATTTGGCCCAGTCAGCCAGCTTCTGAGCTCCTCTTAAGCCTCACCTGCAATCTCACTCTTTCACATAAGGGAAGTTCTGTCTACCCTGGCCTTGCCATGCACCGTCTCACCCATTCCTGCCCCAGCAGTCAAAGCTCCAAGCTCAGTGTGCAGAGCAGTAGCAGCAGCGAGGCAAGAGGGCAGCCTCACCCGCCCTGGACTCCACCCCCATTGTCAAGTCACCACAGCCTCAGCAGATGGGCCATCCTCTTTTTGATCTGAGACTTTCTCACATACTGTTACACGTTGCAGAAGTGAGGGTAACTGAAGCAACGTTCAGCTCAGGAGCAGGGAGTGCGATGGAGTCAGCCAGTGAGGGAAACCAAGCTGGGCTTCAGAGGCCTATTGAGAGGATGGCAGGAGCCACAGGCCTGACACCATTGTGGAGCTCAACTCTACCAGGTCCTGAAGCCTGAGCGATTAATACGGAGACTATGATCTGGGGGACTCAGGCTTGCGGCTAGAGAACAAACAGGGAAAATGGAGCCATGGAAAAAGTGACAGTATATGAACAGACACCCACAAGGAAAGTCAGTTAGTGTGAGAACAGACATGGAGATCAACTGTGGGGTGCTAGCACATCATAGCACCCAGTGTCTAACAGCAACTTGTGGACAGGAGACCAGCTTAAACAGAGGGCAGAGCCAGCAGCTGACTGCTTTGCTCAGTCCAATGCAGGATTCACAGCACCACTGAACTGAGCCCAGGTGACAATATAGCTGGGCCAGAGAGAAACCACACACTCCACCATCTGACCTGGGGAATCTACTCAGAGCCCTTGTGGGACTCCCACTGACACGCAGTTTCTCATACCAGCAGAGCATGCTACAGGAAGCGGCGTCTATTCCAGCAGCCTGTGCTAAACTTACATTTCCCAAGGGCCTGTTGGGAATAATGGCTTAGAGAAACCTATTTCCTTCTTAACCTAAAACCTGCTCACTTAGGGAAAAACACCCGATAGGGTGAACATTTCCACAGTGCACACTTCCTAGAACCCGGGCAATGACATCTCCGGTGTGGATACAGGACAGTTCACACCAATTAATGCTTCTTGCTCCCTGAAACCAAGAAAAGGGAAAACCCAGTTGCATGTGGTGGTCCTCAGTTGTTCAAGTGACAGAAATCCTTAAAAACAGGATGAGGCCTTAGCATTTCCTTCCCAGAAAAACACAGCAGTGCACATCTACAGAAAACCTGTCATAGAAAGTCAGGAACTCCTGAGACTCCCACTGCCACTGAAGCCATCTGATGAATGCATCTCATCAAGGAAATTGAACCCCAAATTTCTCACTGATTAAAATGTCTCAGAGCTGATTCATCTCACTGTTCTTGAAATGTATCAGATTTCAGAGACTTCACCAACTACACACAGCTCTGTTCTAAAGCTGGTGTGATGTGTCTTCGAGTAGTTACTGACCACAACCTAGACTCCAAGCCTTCTCCCACTGGGACTATGAAGGTCTCTGGGATAATACTATACAGGAAAATAAACAAATGACAAGAATGTTTTGTGCAAAGAACACAATATTTTGAATTAGGAAATCTCACATTTTTTTTTTAAACTGGGGATCAAACTCATGCCACTGAGCTAAATCTCACTTTGCATCTGTACTCTCTGCCTTTCTTCTATAAGTTTGGACAAATCTCATCTCATTTACCAAATAATGCGTGTTAAGGGTATACTTAAAAATTAAACTTATATTAAGAAAATGCTAAGAGAAGTTATTATATTCTGGATTTATTAAGAAAGAAATGTACTGAGAGAAAAAAAAAACAGGAAAGGCCTGTAAGCAAAAAAATGCAAATTCATGACAAATGAATAGGTATGCACATCAGTGCATCCTACAGATTTGTTTCCTTTGAACTTGGCTCTCTCTAAGGACTGGCCTGGTTCTCAGCCATAGAAGCTGAGAAGCTATATCCTGGGCTGGGGCAGGAGCTGCCTGGCTCCCCTTGCTCCCGTCCCCAGTCTCCGAGGCAGCACTCAGGGCCTGCAGCCCTGTAGCTGCTCTTCATGTCCAGGGTACTCTTTGTGCCGCGAGCTTCCCGTGTGCAGTGCAGGCATCAGTGTGGTATGTCTTCTGTAGAAGAACCTCAGGGGTAATCTGGGAGACACAGTCCATTGCCAGGGGTGCCTTGCTCCTAGTCCCCCATCTCCTGCGGCTTTGGGGTCTGCTGCTGAAAGCCATGTGCTGTTAGCTCTCAGGGATGGGCTCTTGGGAGGATTTCCTGCCAGTCTCTGGGGCTCTACAAGGAACACACACTGCAGGCAGTTGCACAGACTTCTATGTCTCTGTGACTGCCCTTGCACAGGTGTTTACTCTGTCCCTGAGATTTGACAAAGGAAGGATGGTAAGGGACCTGTATAGAAAAGCAGAAATGGTAGTCTCTATGCACTGGCTATGAGCTATCTCCCTGAAAGAACATCTTCCCAAATCCCACATGGCTATAAGGCAGGGACAGAACAGTCTCATTCTGCTGCCTAAGAGCAGAGTTCTGCACTATGCTTTCATCTTTCTACTTCCGCATCAACAATGTCAAGATTCATGAAAAAGACCCTTTGCTTTTCACTTTGTAGGTCTTAAACTCAGAATAGAAGTATTGATTAGACAGTTGTTACTTGAAGGAAATTTAAGAAGTCACATGCATGGAGTTGAAGACAAAGCTCCGCTGCACAGGGTGACCAGGACCTGGGCGATGTGTGCCATTCTGTGGCTGTGGCCCCAACATTCTGTTCACTGCAAGTACACTGATCGTCACCCTTGCACCTGTGCTGCCTCCACAATAGTGAGTGCCCCGTAGGGTAAAAGCAGGACCCAGTACATTTCAGGGCAGACAGACCCCTCACCAATAAGGACAGAGGGGCTGTTCCACAGGGACTATTGTACCCCCATCATCAGAAATTCATGTCAACAACAAAGTACAATTTTTACTCTGTGCATTTCATCTGCAAAAACAAAACATCCAAACTGCAGGACTTATAAAAATTATCACCATCACTTACCACTCTCCTAGAAATCCTGCAGAGCGAAGTAAGCACATAAATAGAAATAAGAACTACAAATACAGCTTGCGGGTGGTATGCTGAGGACATAAACCAAAATAAGCATATTAGGTCTAATAATAGAGGACTTGATGTAAAATACCATGCACAAACCAATTCTATTCTTAGACAGTAAAATTAGTAAGACAGTGAATGCCATAGGGAACCAGATAGCACTCAAAGGAGATGTTAAATGTGTACAGTATCCAACGTTTAACAGTGAATATTAAATATTATGGTTGACAACTAAAGGGTATATTGAGAAGCAAACTGAAGCATGAGAGCTACAAGGTAGATTTGAATATGAAAAGGGATGTGCTAGGAAGACTGTTGATTCTTTCCAAAGCAAACTTGTTTAACCAAGGATAAATATAAGGAGCTGGCTGCCTCAGGAAATTAACACATGACAATATTTTTCTTCACATGCAATCATGTGAATATTTCATGTGAAAAAATTATGGGAAAATAAACAGCATTAAAGCTGTGATGTCAGATCCTAGGCTGTACTTCATGTCTGGACCAGAGACAAGAGTGGACAAGGACAAGAGCTTAGTAGCTGGGGAGATGAGGCAGCCAAGCCTGCAGAAACAAAGGTGCAAGACCTTGATGCACAGGGAAGAATCTACCACATTAGGTAAGTGCCCATGGGTCTTCAGGTGGTCCTGGGAAAGGCATTATTCTCCGGACATGGAAAATTGAGCCTATGTCCAGGTGACATTACATATCAAAACATCATCCAGCTGGTTCAATGGTAAATGCTGGTAAAGGGTGACATGGAAACTAGGAGAAACATGTGAAGATGACCTTGCTTTCAGAATAGGAAAGACTTCAGTGTACAGGCAGTACAAGCAGAAAGAGAGAAATTTAACTACATAAAAGTTTCAACCTTTAAAATCTCATAGGCAAAATGAAAAAGCCAATGACAATTAGAGGAAATATTTTGCATCAAAACAACTTATTATATTCTGGATTTATTTAGAAAGAAATGTACTGAAAGATGTGTGTGTGTGTGTGTGTGTGTGTGTGTTCCTGCCCCCACATAGAAAAGGTAGTTAGAGGAACGGAGAGTTTACTGTATGGAAATGAAATACTCAAGAAATATATCTTTTTTATAAGTAGTGTCACCACAATCAAATAAATAAAACTAAGTAGATGAGAGTGTTTTTCTTTTTTCCTATCTATGCAGCCAAGATGCTGAGAATGAAAACATCCAATGTTTGCCAAATCCTTCAATTTGTAGTGATCACTTGCTGGAAATGATAGTATGGGAGCAGCTTAAATAACCATATTGGAAAGCAAGGTGATCTGTTTGTATTAAAAATCTCAATTTTGAAACCATTGATTTTATTTTGCAGATTTTGGGGGGAAACAGACCTAGGGACAATATTTACGTCCAAGGATGCTATCTTAGCATTCTTTATAGTGAGGAACATTAGGGGGAAACCTCAAATAATTTATATTGTTTAAACAAGTTAAAGGCTTAGAACAGATGATTATATAAAATTCTTTTCTCTTTTCAGTACCAGGGATTGAACCTATGACCTTCATACTGAGCCACATTCTCCTGCCCCACCACCCTTTTAAAAATTTGCATTTTGAAAAACAGTCTTGATAAGTGACTAAGTTGTGCAAGCTAGACCCAGACCTTTGTGCTTTGGTCTCCAAAAATGCTAGGATTACAGGCATGTACCACCATGCCTAGCTCATTTACAGTAATATTTAATGACATGGGAATATACCTACAACATCCAATTTCTTTTTAAGGAACACAAAATCAGACTTCAAGAATTGTGTTAGTTGTATATATATATATATTCCTATGCAGATACAAGTTTAAGAAAGAACAAAAACATCCTAAAAGAGGGACTACTTATCCCTAAGAAACTAAGTGTCTTTATAGTTTTCTGTTTCAGAGATCTTACACAATACTTCTCACATAAAACTTACTCCAAAAATATTGGTGAAAAGAATAAAGCAATTTCAAATTTTCAAGATGAGCAAGTTAATGATAAATATTGAGACAAGAACAAAGGAATATTCACAGAATGAGATTTAACTAAAAGAAGCATTGATTTCAGGGAGGAATCCTTGCTAGCAAACGGGGCCACTGGGGCCTGGCTCTTGTCCGATTTCACAGAAAGCCCTTGAGCAGCAGGCAGGTGACACTCTTCACTTTCTCCCCACGGGGAGGCTTCTGGGTTCTAAAGGCTGACATCTTGGGAAGAAGGGCCCCACCTCAGCACACTGCCGGCTGCTCTCCTGAAGCTCTGTCCTGTGGTTGGTAGTTGTGGGGCTCATGGCATCTATGTTCCACTTGGTGACAGGCATGAGAGTGTCTATGTTGGGACCTGCCGGCCCTGACCCTGTGTCTGCCCAGCCGAGGGGCGGGGGAGGCACAGAAACTGAGCTTGCGTTTACCTCCTCAGAGCTTGAGGCCTCAGCTGCTCTCACTCTTTCCTCATCCCGAGAGCCCCCTGTTTGGCCTCACAACTGCCTGCTATAGGAGGACATTGAGGGGAGCGGAAGGCAGCTGAGGAGGTGGGGACCTGGCAGCCCATGTGTGGGCCGAGTACCTGTGGCAGGGAGAGGCTGCTTCTGCACAATTTGCCCTTCAGCCTTCTTCATGGGGACACAGGTAACCAGGAGTGACCAGGACTCTCAGGAACCCTCCTTTCCTGCAGAGTTGGGGCTGGCTTGGCACAGTGGAGCAGGAGGACATGGTCCTTGGTCAGTGCAAAGCCACACCAGATAGAAAGAGTCCATTTCAAGACAATGCTGATTCTGCACAAATCCAGCTATGTGTGACCTTCAGGGCATCATCCGCCATTCTCAGTGGCACCCTACTCCAGGCTTGGACCCTGTGCACCTCATGTTACACCTGGGTGGGCAGAGAACATCACTGCAGCCTCAGGGAAAGCAGAGGCCACCACTGCAGACAGCCTCAGGGAAAGCAGAGGCCACTACTGCAGACAGCCTGAGGGTGACTCTGTCTTTTTGTGTGATGAAGACAGCATAGTACGGGCACACATACCAGTGCTCGAGAGTGTGCCACTCCACACAGACAGGGGACAGGATGGAGCAGCAGAAACTAGGAACAAAATTACTGTGCAGGGGGTGGGGAGTATAGGGGACTTCCCTGCCACAGGCCCCCATGGTGTCAAGGTGGGCCGTCAGCAGGTTGCCCTGCCAGTGGATTTTATCCCACTCACCTGATATACCCTGGAGACTCCCTTCCCATGCTTCCCATGTTGCCACTGTGACACTGACATTCTGGGAACCCTGTTGACATGAGATCTCAACTAGAAATAATAAGCTGGGAAAGGAAGTATGCTGGAATTTTGCCAAGTTTGAAAAATAGCCAAAGTTAACTTGTAGATAATTTATATGGACTTCGGGGGGGGGGACAGTAGCTCCATTTCCGAGAAGCTACTTCATATGCATAGATCCACTTGGGAGATCACGCTGACCCTGCGCACTGCAGCTCTGATAATCTTTAGGAGGACGCTCCGTCCTGATGAGCTCAGAATAAAACCATCTTGCTGAGGTTCAATGAAGACAGACGCAGCTCAGGGCCACAGTGGGCTCTCCTGGCACCCAGGAGCCATCTTGGCCTTCCCAGGCCCCCTGTGCCACAGGCTGAGGAGGCAGGGAGATTTTAAACAGCACCTCCTTCCGGGGAAAGGTGAGTGAAAGTAGGAGCCATAAACATGATGACAGAAAACCATGTCAATATATTTGGCGGGTGGAAAAGCAGGATGAAAGTGCAACATCTCTGAATAGCCTTTTATCACCTTCAAGTGCAATAGTCTTCATAAGACATCGTGAACAGGCAGTGGAGAGAGGTGCTTACTCTGGCCAACAGATGAGTGACTGTGCCTTAGAAATACCCACCTGCCACTCTATTTCTGTGTTAGCCACTGGTGGCCCGAGCAGTAAGTGACTTCCTCAATGCTAGGAGGTACTATGAACAAAAATGCCAGGCTCCTTTAAACACAGCTTCTGTTTACAAAAGTTACACAATTTCTTGGCTCAGGTTGGAGGGAATATTTTAAAACTATGAAAATGATAACATGAAACTGAGTGACTGCAATGACTTGTGATCTTTTTAACTTTTTTTTTTTTTTTACTTTCAGTCTTTGCTTTAAAAAGTTAGATGCATTCCACAGGTAAGAGTCTGCTCAGGGAATGGGAAGCTTGTAGAAATTTATGGAGAAAATCCTTTTCAGCACTGGCTTCTGCCTCAGGCCCCAATACTTTCCAAATCTTCCAAGGGTAGACACCAAATTGTGGGATTGTGAAGCAATTCAAGACAGCCAAGGTTCATTTCCTGTGTGTCTTATTTATATCCTATTTTTCCCAGAGCAAGAAGAGGTCAAATTCTATTATAAACGATGATCTAGTGATTAGCAAATGAGTTTAGTGGTGCTTTTTCATTATTTTCTCTAAATCTAAAAATATTTCAACATTTCGAGTACACAGGAGTATCATAGATTGGTTTCTTCACCTTTTGCATGCTATCAGTATTAATCTAAGAGGACTTTAGAGCTCAACGCAATGCCCTCTCATGACTGGAAGGGAGGAAATGACAGTCCCTGGACTCTGTCCATCAACGCCTGTCCTTCAACAGAGACCCTCCACCAGTTCATTTGGAAGAATAAAGTCTCAGGCAGAAAATGAGCCCAACGAAATCCACGGATTTCAGAGGAAGAAATCAAGTTTTAAAGATGAGAGCAAATGACTAAAGTTGTAAGCAGGACTGGACCTTTCTGGCTCCAAGTGCCAGGCTTTGTGTCTCTTTCATGAAAGCACATTGGCATGGGATCCTCCATCACCCCACATAGGCACTGTGTCCTGTAGTTGCACACACAGGTGCTGTCCAAGGGCAGAGTCCATGACTGAACGGCCCTAGGGAGCAGTACCGGTGAAGCAGCCTGGTGAGCTGAGGCAGCCTCACACAGCCAGGTGCAGCTGAGCCCTGCAGGTGGACGGGAGGATTCGGATCCGGCTCCAGTGTTTAGGAGCTATGTGACCTTAAGCGAGAACTTCAAACACTCTATGCTCTTGTTCTAGGATTGTGACACTTAAAACTGTTAACTTGTGTTAAGAACAAGCATTGAAGAGTCTTAGCTACCACTGCGATACAGTTCTTTCTGTAAAATTATGGCTGTTCAACAACTTGTTCTTGTATTCCAGTCTAGACAATGAGGTTTCCCCAGGCTGATCCCTAGGCACTTATCTGTGCCGAGTCAGCAGGGAGCTGCCTAGAATCAGGGTGCTGGGCCCAGGCTGAGCCAGTGCCCCTAGCCCAGTGCGGTGAACTTTACCACATTCCTGTGCTGTGTGTGTGCTGAGACTACTGTGCACTCAGCCAGGGTCTCTCCAGGGCCCCACAGAAGTGCCAGCTTCAGCAGAGGTCCAGCACAGAGATGTGGCTTTTAGAATCTGCATTTGAAAATCAACCTGACTGAATGGCATTTCATACTCAGCACATAGTGAGAAACTCCAGAGCAGAAGAAAGTGATAATTCCAAAGTGGAGTCACGTGCACTGCAGTAGATGAGGGGACCAGGGAGAGGAGAGGGTGGTCCAGCCAGTCCACAGCCTTTAGTGGGCCACATAGCAGCATCTACCTAAGGATTCATGATCTTGTAATTATTTGTTTATACTCTTCAATAGCTGCATATGATTGTTTTCTACTTTCTGCACTCAACTTTTCTGAGTAACATTACTGTGAAAGTAAATTTAGAAAATCTAGACTGCACTGAAGAAAGAAATGGTGATCTCCTCCTGCAGGGATGCTAGTCACACAGCAAACAGTCTAGATGACACTGTCACTCCCCATGCATTGGTCTTGCTGGAGAGGACCGAAGTGTGCAGGAATGCTATGCATGCACCCACGGGCCTTGGTGGCAATTGTACTGTAAGCATGCAAAACACATTGTATATACTGTATATACTGGTTAAAAGAAGCTTTTATATGAAGAAAAAAATGAAATAAAAATGTTGCCAAGTATAAAATTGGTTTTGGAGAGGACGAACAGCCTGTGACACATGAAACTGGTATATTGAAGATCAAACCATTAGGAAACATCATGAGTCACTCTGTGAGAATGAAGCAGGCCTTTAAAATGTGAGAACAGTTTATTTGGCGTGAAATGACCAGTTCTGTGGCATTTCATGTTACTGCATTTCATGACTTAATGTTCTTCATCTTTTCCTCTTTCTAAGATCTAAAGATCACATTATTATAATCTTAGTTTTATATTAAAAATGGGCTTTTCAAACAGTCTGTCTTTTGATTGTGTAAATAACTCACAAACCAAATCATTTGCTAATAATTTCTCTGCTATCTCAGCTGGAAGAATAAGAAAGTCGTAATTGCAGTGGATTCCTAACTGGGTAGTACTTTATCAACTTACAGTATTTAAAGTGTGAAAAAATTGTCTTCCCATGGCTCAGTGCAGTGTTCTGGCAATGCTTCCCTAACACAGAGGCCTGGGTTGGGCCCCACGGGCCCTGTCCCTCCGCCCTGATGACTAACCACGTCTTTGCTTCAAGCCTGCTGGGGTGTGGAGTCATGCATGATGCAAGGTTGACCCAACTGCGTGGACAAGAGCTAGTGATGAGAGCGACAGGGATGCAAAACTGAACTTGTGCCCTCAGGCCCCGGCAGGGTTGATGGTCTCAATCTATACTGCCACACACCTTGACTTACCCAGGGTCCTGTGTAGACACAAATGTCTGAGAGAAAGAATATCCCACCAGCCTGTGCATGTCACGGATATGATTAAACTGAAAAAAAAATCCTGACTCCCACCTTTGCTGGACTCTGCCTAAATCCCAAGTGAAAACAGCAGATTTCAGAGGCTGAATGGTCCATTTGGGGTATGGTCCTGGGAAGGAGATGACAGGTGGGGGTATGGGGTGAGATGGTAAGAAAAGATATTAAATCTTTATTTTATTTTAAATTATTATTATTATTATTATTTTGCCGTATTAAAGGTTGAGCCTAGGGCCTTTATCTGAGCTGCCTCCTCAGCCCTTTTCTATTTTATGATAAGGTCTTGCTAAATTGTTCAGACTGTGCTCAAACTTTGAATCCTTCTTCTTTTGCCTCCTGACATTAGTGAAATTAGTGAGAATGGTTAAATATCCAAAACCCAGGTCAATTAGTTTTGAGGAACAGAAAAAGGCTGAGAAATTTAAAATCCTTACTGCGCAAACATATCGCTTAGCATTCTTTATATGAAAAGTTGCTCAAACATCACTTCTACTTTGACACTGATCTGCTTTTCTCATTGCAAAAAGTCCCTCTGAGGGGCAGGCATGGAGGAACACAGACAGTGCCTGGGCACCGCAGTGTCTCCAGCCCTGACACCTGCCCTGCCTGGCTCATCACCTATCTGGACCAAGGGCGGAGTAGCTTGGATGTGATTCTCCCTCCTGGCCTCCCTCCTCCTCTCCCTTGGTCTGTGAGAAGGGATCTCTCCCAAGGTGGGACTCAGTACTCCCACAGACCTAAAACTGAACCACACAGCATGTGGCCCACCCAGGTTCAGATGTGGAAGGTACTTCAGGTCCAACACTCACACACCACCTTCTGTTTGAGTGATACAGAATAGTGTTTAGATGCAAACTAGTCTAGCCCAGGAAGCCTTAGAAACCATTTAAATGAGAATATTGTCCTGGGCAGGTAGCCCCGGAAGCAGGCTGGGTAGGGCTGGTGTACTGGCCTTTAAACAGTTTTGCCATCTGGTCAGGGTGATCAGATTTGTAGGCCACATTCCAGGGACACAAGCCTTTGTGAAATAAAGCCTGAAGACTTTTCTTTGATTTGGGACATTTCCAACCCAGCCCAACTTCTGAGGAGAGTGGAGGGTCTCTAAATGCCCATTCCTAGGCCACCATAGCTACTGTCCACAGCTGCCCACTGCAGGTGATCACATTAGCTGCATGCACATGCACAGACTATAACTTATAAGCACATCTTTCAGATGTGGCATAGATCTGTGAAGGTTTTTAAAAATAAGTTTATAAGTTTTTACCAAATTCATAACATAATGTAAATGTATTATTTTGAAAAATTAAATAATTAAATAATTTTTTGCTCCAGAAAAAGTGCCAAAAATCAGACACTAATACATTTTCCATATTTAAAAATGTTATATGTAATTTCCTTGTGATTAGAAAAGCCAGAGTACTTTGGAAGAACTTCTTTTAGAGGGTGTGTTCATTAGCTGTCCGTCACTGTGACAAAATACCCGAGATAATCAAGAAGGAAATGGTTATTTTGGATCATGGTTTGAGAGGGTTCAGACGTCATCATTTGGACACAGAATATCATGGTGGGAGTATGTGGTAGTTGCTTACCTGACAGTGACCAGAAAGCAAACAAGGAAGAAGATTCAGGGTCCCAATATCCCCATCAAGGACATGTCCCCAGTTACTTTACTTGTCACGTGCTAAAGGTTCCACCACTTCCCAGTAGCTCCACAGGCTGATGACCAATCTTTTAGCTCAGCTTTTGGAGACATTTAAGATACAAACTATAGCAGAGGGTTGCTGCCTTGCTGCCTTGTATCCAATTTACAGAGTAGGAAACCAAGAACAGAAAATCCTTTGCATAACGAAAGCTTTACCAGGTACAAGTATAGTAGTGCGTTTTTAAACTTCAAGAGTTTTGGTAATTTAATGTGGTTAATAATTAGAAGATTTAAGAAAAATAACTCATTGTATTTTTTTATACTCTGTCCTTTCTCATACTTTAAAATTTTTTGCCTTGTCTTAATCTGGTGGTTGACTGTTTAGATTCATAATAAAGTCATTTGGTGAAAACAGAATTAAAGCATACACACAAGTTGAACTTGGAAAAACAAAATAATTATTTCAACATCAGTTCTAATTAAGATACATCAATTTGGTAAGTTTTATTCTATATCTGCATGTTCTTCAAAGCATTATACAACACATAATTAGTTGCTAGAAACTACTGAGTTGCTATTTGTGAGCTTATGATGAAGAAATCATACTTGTGCAAAGAGTGTGTGCAGAAAGTGTGTGCAGGACACTCGCACAATTGTGCAGGGGAAAACATTCTTATTGGCACTGCCAGTTTGCACTTGCAAAAATGACTCCATTTTGCTGTGACCAAGGATCTCATGAAATTCTTATACACTTTAAGAGTGCACAGTGAGAGCCACTGGGAGGAAAAACGTCCTCCAGTGCCACGGAGTCCTGCACTTTGTCACTCAGCTATGACTTGGGCAGCACTAGGACCTTTGATGGTCATGTAAGGCTCCTCCACTGCTCTATGACGACAAGAGAGAGCTGTCTTGAAAAATATCTGCACAGGATAATGTGTCACAAAGAACTGGAGTTAAGCCCATCAAGTTCCAAAAGACCAAAGATACCTGGGCTGCCCCCTCCTTTGTGGCGGTGTATGTCCCTGATGGGTGGGGAGTGCTGTGCCGAAGGAAGCACTGTGCTGGATGGAGAATGCATCTTTTCAAAAGAAATATGTAAAGCCGCTGGTTCCCACATTTTCCTGTAGATTCTCACATCTATAAAGGCACCATGGCTCCTGCGTAATGGTAACACAGCTTGCAGCAAAACACGGCTGCTTTGTTTGATTCATTTATTTTCATTAATTCATTGCCCAGTGATGACAGTGACACCATAGTTAAGAATCAATAAAAATTCACATCCTAACTTATATTTCATAGTTTTTTCCAACCAGTTATGCTATAAAATAAGGTCCATCAATGAAAAGTGCCTTGGCATTTTTTATACTAAGTCTCCTAGAGGAGACTTACAGAAGCTGTGGCTTAAAGAGATGTGTATTTCTGGAGCCTGAAAGTTCAAGTCAAGGAGCTGGCCATTTTGGTCCTGGTGAAGTCTGTCTTCCCGCCTTACAGGTGAACACCTTTCCACTGTGGCCTCCACGGTGGAGAAACTGCTTTCTTCTTTCCCTACTTGAAGGACAATAATCCCATTGACTCAGGACTCTGCCTTTGTGAATTCGCTTAACAGTAATTACTTCTTTACAGGTCCTATTTCCAGTTACAGCTACAGGAGTTTAGAGCATCAACATGTGACCTTTGGGGGTGTCACAGAATAGCATACCACCCCCTGTTTGTCGTGATTTCATTACTTACTCAGCACTGAGAGGTTAACTCTTAGGAGTCAATAATAAGTTCTACTTTAAAATGCATTTTATAGTTCTGTTATCAGTTATGCCATGGATGACATTTGTAAGTGAAAAATAACTAGGCATTCTATGGGTACAAGATAGCTATCCACTATCTTGGAACCTAAGCAGTGTACCCCAATACATTTACGTGAAAGCAAGGAAGTACACCGCCATGCTGGGTTTTCAGTATGTGAGTTGTTGGAAGGGTCTTGAGTTCAGAAATCATCCAACAGGATTTGTTTCTCACTGTAAGTTCATGAATGATCTATTTGAAACGTGATATTCGTCTAGAAACTCAGACACATTTGGCAGAATTCAAGGTTTCCAATAACAACATTGACTAATGATTCATTTGGATATATTTTAAGATCCTGGCTGGGGGTGGCACATCAGAGCATCAAAGCAAGATGTCTTAGAAACACAGGCTGGTTTCTACTACTAGAACATAGAACTAGAACATAGAACTAGAACATAGAACTAGAACATAGAACTAGAACATAGAACATAGGCTGCCGTGGAACCCTGCAAGCTCCCCAGTGGCTCTGTGCCTCTGGATGTCAGTGCGTGCATGGGGCTGGGTGGCTACTAAGACACGAGGCTCAGGACTGAGGTTCCAAAAGAACCCACAGCTAGTATATTTTTTCTTTCCAATCAGAGTGTCCTGAAGTAAATAAAAGATACAGTTGGCAGCATAAAAAAGAGGCAGTGAACTGTGTGAGATTTGGAATCAAGACAGCCCCATGGGAACCACAGTTCATTCTCATGTGATCAGTGACTTTGGTCTCTTCATTGCCTTCTCTTTCTTTCGCACAACGAGGAATTGAAGCTTGCTCATTTGTTTGTATTGATTAGTGAAGCTCTCCAGTATAACTGTCAGCCTCATTTTACTGAGTCTGCTTCTTATATTTATTTATAATTGTGTGCAATTGCCCAGGCTTTTGACATTAAAAATTTTTAACGCTAAAGAGCAAAAGCACAACATGACAACAAAAGACTTTTAAAAAGGCCTACGAGCTGCTCTATATTTAAAGGAAGTAAAGTAGGACCAATGTTTATTTTGAAGCAATAATAGATTTAGCATGAATCAGCTGCACAAAAATCAGATTCCTTCATCACACCCTGGCTGAGGGAGTCAGCAGCCCACCTGGAGTTCATCCTCCCCTATTGTAGGTGAGGCCGCAATGTCAGCACCTCCAGCAGGACTTCCAATTCCCGGTCCTCTCTGCAGCCAAGCAGGATCACCTGCCTGGTTCTGGCCGTGGGCCATGAACAAATGGTGTTCCTCTAAGAAGTAGGATGTACTACTCCTGCCTGTAATCCCAACATTCTGGGAGGCTGAGGTGGGAGAAACACAAGTTCAAGCCTAACTTGGGTAACTCAGTGACTTAGGAAAATTCTGCCTCAAAATTTTAAAGTAGGGCTGGGATGAAGCTCAGCATGAAGAACCTGGGTTTAATCCCTCGTACTGCAAAAAGGAGAAGGGGAAGGAGAAAAAGAAGGAAAAGGAAGAAAAAGGAAGAGGAAGAGGAGGATGAGGAAGGGGAAAAGAAAATGGAAAAGGAGGAGAATGAGGAAGAAGAGGAAGAGGAGGAATCTAGATGTTTCCCAGGCTAGTGTAGCTGGAACACAAAGAATCCTGGATCACCAAGTCGCTATGTGGAAGAAGCCAGCCACTGCCCAGGAACCCCGATGTCAGACAAGGCAGGAGATACATTTTCTTTGAAATCCCATCTGTAAGCTCACTCTGGAACATAAGAGTAGAATCAGGACTCAGGGGCTGATTTGCAACCCAGCATTGGGCTGGCCTCCACCTGCCTACCTCTTCAAGGAGAGGGGAGCCCACCTCAACCGGCAAGTGAGAGAAATAAGTGAACCGGCGCACTCAGCTTCCCGGAGCAGTACCTCACACGTAGCAGACATTCAGCCCTTAATAGCTCATGCTGTGATGTAGCATTTTTCAAGCCAAGACATCAAATCATCATGAAACAAACATAACAACAAAAAAATAAACTATATAAGCAAATTCACAGAGTAAAGTAGAAAAGCCTGAATCTGAAGAAGTGTGGCTTTAGGTGACAAGCTGGATGCCTGCTCTTCCCGAAGTGAAGCAGAGCCCAAGTCTCTCTCGCCAGCCTCCATAGCTCAGCTTTCCACTGCTGCCTTCTCCTGTTCTCCTGGGTCCTCTTTTTCTCACTGGTCAATGCAGAACTTTGGATATTTCCCCTGGGGAAGTGTTTTGTTTGGTTTCTTACTATTTCCTAAAGGAAAATTCCTGGACTAGAGTGGATGAAAATTGAGATTCCCATGATAAAGCATTTTAGTGCCATGAACTAAATTGGAACTTCTCTCAAAGAGGTGTTTACAGTGTTTATGTTACACACATATGTGGACACAAACATATGCTATTTCTTTGCGAAGATTTCGTTCTACTCTCCTTCTTTAACATGGGACAAATTCTTTGGAGATCTCTGTCCCTCATTTCAAAGGAGGCTCCCCTCTCCTTGAAGAGGTAGTAGCACAAGCAAAAAGCAAGCCGTGGCCTTACCTGAAGACACCTGGGGGATGATGGGGATTGGGATTGATTCAGAGCAGGACAAGGGTCTGGCTTCTCTTTGCTTCTCAAAGAAGCAGGAAGGGTGATCCCTTTGCCTTCCAATACAGAGTTGAGATCTGAAATAAACCAGGTGCCCTACCAGTGGCTAGGCAGGAACTCAGCTCATCCTGGGACCCTCCCCGTCACTGCTCTGAGTTTGAAATGAGGGACCGAGATCTCCAAAGAATTTGTCCCATATTAAAGAGGGAGAGTAGAACGAAATCTCCTCAAAGAAATAGCATGTTTGTGTCCACATATGTGCGTAACATAAACACTGTAAGTAGGCATGCATGTACACATATGTGCGCTCATTTTTGTATGTACATGTGACTGCGTGTGTACAAATATGTACACAAGTGTGTGCACATGCACTTGAGTTCAGGACCCAGAGCACTATGTCTGAATGAGTGTCCCCTAGCAGCCCATTTGTAAAAGCCTGGTCCCCAGGGAAGCACTGTAGGTCACTGTGGACCTTTAAGAGCTGAAGCTGTGGGAGGTCTGCAGATCACTGGAGGTGTGCTCCAGTTTCATGCCCACTCTCTGCTTCTCACTCTCTGCTTCCTAGCCTGTGAAATGAGTCATTTTGTTCCACACCTGCTCCCACTGCTGACATCAAGCACCATCCTCAGAGCATCAAAGTGATGAAGCTGCCAGGTCTTGGGCTAGAACCTCCAGAATTGTGAGCTAAACAAATCCTTTCTCTGGTAAGGCAATTGCTCCAGGTACTGTGTTACAGAAAGGGAAGCTGACTAACACATGGAGGCATGCTCACTTTATGGAGAAACCGGTCTTACATGCAAGGATTCTGAGCTGAATTCCATACTGTTCTGTTTTCTACCTTTATTCTTTCCCAAAGCACCTGGGGTCATTTTGACAGACTAGAGAAAAAGACGGGAGGCATTAGCCTGAAGACTACATATGCAGTTTCATTACTTTCTCCCTTATTAGGATATTAGGACGTTTCAAGGATTCGATAAAGAATTTTAAATTTTAAGACATACTTTATAGCACCATTTTTAAGTTTGGCAGATAGCAGCTGAATGAGTGTCCCTCAGCAGCCCATTTGTGAAAGGCCTGGTCCCCAAGGAGGCACTGTAGGGACACTGTGGACCTTAGAGATTAAGTTTCCATTTTCAGGTGAGATCGGAAGCAAATTATGCCACTGGCAGCACATGCCTGTAATCCCTTTGGGAGGCTGAAACAGGAGGATTTCAAGTTCATGACCAGCCTGGGCAACTTAGTGACTTAGTGAGACCCTGAGTTAAAAAGTAAAAGAAGCTAGGAATATACCCCAGTGCAAAAGGCCTGGATTCAATTTCTACTACCACAAAAATAAAAACTGAGGTGGATGAACTGGACTGCATAGGCTCCTGTGCACACAGAACTGGGGTCTCAGGGAACCCCTCTCTGTAGAACAAGAAGCCCCTCACTATCCCTCTCCACACAGACCCTCCACTGGAACCAACAGTATTCAGCTGAACTCCTCAGCCCAGAAATTATGCCTTCCCCACCCATCTGCACCCTGCCAGGCTGACAGTGGTAGCACGGAAACGTTTGTCCCCGGAGACTGAAGTTCCGCAGGTGCACAACTCCTGCCTTACAGTAAATCAAGTCAAGGAAGGACTGGGGTCTGTGTCCCAACTCTCGGAATCATGACTTTGTCTCAGGGTCTTGTCAGTGACCTGTGACTGAGGATTTCCATTCCTCCTCTGATCATGGATATGGAGTTTCTGGAAGCTCGGGGCCCTAACGAACCAGCAGTACTACACATGGTGCATAGGCTGTGCAGCAGACCGGGCCCCTCACTTGCTCCCAGTGCACCCAGCCAGCAGAGCCCAGGTGGGCTATCTGTGCAAGGGGCTGAGAAAGGCACAAATGATTCCTTGGGCAACTCCCAACCAGGAAGAGGAGGAGTGGCTGGCTAATGGGAGGTGGGTGGCATGGAGTGGCTCTGGCCAGGGTAGGGGGAAAGGTATGGAGTTCTGGATGAGCTATAGTCCGAGTTATTAACGCTGGGTAGTCACTACTTTCTCAAATCAAGTGCTTTAAAAGAGAGCCCAGGCTTTCTGGAAACAGATGGGCAGAATGAAATGGAAACACTAGCTAGGGGAGCAGATCCTTCCTACCATCAGCAAACACTAAGATCAGTTCATGTTGGACAGCCAGTGTGGAGAAAGGTCAATTCCACAGCTCTATCGGACATCGGCACTGTCCCAGCCACCCCAGGGCACCTGGGCTTGTTTTCAAAGATTAGAGGAAAAAAAATGGGAGGTATTAACCATCAGTCTACACATGAAGTTTTGTGAACACATGTCCTAAATTATTGCCATTACATATTCACACTGGAATTGGAAAATAAGGCAGCTGACTCACAGGCCCAACAGACCGATTTCCCTAATCAAATTAGCCTCTGTTCCTAGTAGTGGGAGAGAGGGGTCCCATCCCTCCAAACTAGAAATAGCTGAAAATGGTCATGCTTCACCAGTGATGGCATTTTACCCTTAGGACTTCTGTTCTATCTTTATTTTTCTAAGTCATGGATAAGTGCCTACAGACACATTAGGAAACATTGGACTTTCCGATTTTATTTGGGCTCCTATGCTGATTTTTAATAGAAAAAGGGCCCACAGCACCAGTGTCTCCAACATTTCTTTAGTAAAACTACAAATCACTCACAAGAAGACTTTTAGGGAATGTTTAGGCATGCGCAAATGGTATTTGTTGGAAATATTTGCAAAATCTCCAACTTAGTACCTTGTATATAATGTAAATTCAGGTAATAGGACTAGAACGACAGAAGCACCAATCTGCTTCTGTCCAAAAGGGCAGCAGAGGCCAGAGGTAGGAGGCCAGGCCAGCTGGAGTGGGGGGGTGTGTCCAGGGGGAGACTGGGCCACTGGGAGATTAGAAGCTTCTGGGTGACCAAAGATGCAAGGATTGAATTGGTCACCTCTACTAGGCGACAAACACTAAATACATTTGGTAAAAGCAGGCTTCATATTTTGTTTTTGCTTTTGCTTAAATCTTGGAAATAGCAAGAAAATCAGATTAATTACTTTACTAGCTTCCACATCACTAGTCCTGGAGGAGCAAGGAGTTAGAAGAGCTGGTGCACCTGTCGTCCTAGCTCCTCAGGAGCCTGAGGCAGGAGGACTGCTTGAGCCCAGGAATTTAGGACTAGCCTAGGTAACACAGAAAGAATTTGTATTTATAAAGAAAAGGAGAGAAAGGAAAAAGAAAAAGAAGGAACAAAAGTATGAGCTGGTAAAAATAAATCACAAGGACCTGACAGATAAAATCCACAGAGGGAGGAAGATACTATTTCAGAGCTCCAAGTGCCTCTAAATGCACCTTGGCTGTGAATCACACCATCAACTTGCCCAGGGGAACTCAGAAATGCAGCAGTAAGACGGGAAATCTCATTACTGGTGGGGCTGTAGATAATAAAATTGCACATAATGTGGGATTATAGGTAATAGAACTGTACAGGAATAAAATAGGTACAGTATATGGGATCTATATTTTATTTTTTTTTAATTTTTTGGGGGGTCTATTTAATGAGTGGATCATAGTTCTTCCCATAACCACAAAAATGGGTAACCATAAGGCACTGGATAAGTTTACTTGATTTACCAGAATAACCTTTTTATAATCAGTATGCATTCCATGACATTATGTTGGATATCTTAAGTATACACAATAAATGCATTCTACAAATAGAAATAAAAAATAGAAATAAAGAAAATCCTTCTGGAGCCAAAGTGAGTATAATTGACACTGAAGAAAGAACCAATAAGTTGTTCTGATGACACAAATTAAAACCAGGATGACAATGTGGAAAGAAAGAAGAGTGTAGACTGAGGGAACAGACACTTAATCAAAGGTAGGCAGGGTCACAGTCCTGAGCAAAAGATTAGAAAAACTGAATCAAAACAGATAATCAGAAACAAAATTTGGATTACAGTTTTTTGGATTTAAATAGAAAACAAAACAAGCCCCTGAGAGTAACATAAAGGTGTCTGCCTCAAAGAGTCAAATTTGAGCATTATTCAATTACAAACATCACACAAACAGAAAATCAGGTTATTTTAGCCAGATTTGAGAATTCTCTTCAACACAGAAAGCACCAGAAAATAAGAGTGCAATGTTTGTTGAGCTTTAAACAACAAAAGACTG
The DNA here is from genome assembly GCA_004027295.1 of Dolichotis patagonum. Taxonomy (NCBI): domain Eukaryota; kingdom Metazoa; phylum Chordata; class Mammalia; order Rodentia; family Caviidae; genus Dolichotis; species Dolichotis patagonum. The sequence continues at coordinate 37,896 of PVJX010004400.1, read as the reverse complement.
CACACAAGAATTTCATAACTCATCGAGTCACCCCAAGTGGGTGGCATGATGGAAAAAGAGCCAAGAAACAAATTTCAGCCAACAGGCATCTATGTACCCTTCCTGCAGCAGGCCCTGGAGTCACCTAAATAGTGTCACCCTTGGAACCAACCTAAGGGTTCATTAGTGGTGAGATTCCATCTGCTGTCAGAATTGCATTGCTGGGCTGGCGACAGTCAAAACAATAATTAGCATGCTTTGTGAGTTGAATTCTGTCCTCCCTCACAAAAATATGGTGAAGTTCGAGGCCTCAGCATGTGCTTTATTTGAATAGGGTCACTGCAAATACAATTGGTTAAGATAAAGACATAGCAGAGGATAGGCCCTAACAAAGTAAGGCCAGTGTTCTTGTAAGGCTGTGTGAAGACACATAGGGAAGACGGCCAGGTAGTGGTGGACACTGTGTGTGGAGTGGTGTTTCTATAAGCAAAAGATCTGGGGCCACCAGAAACTGGAGGAGGCAGGAAGTGTCCTCCTTTCAGGCCTCAGTGGAAGTTCTCATACCCACATCTTGGTCTCAGCGACTTGGCCACCAGGCCTAGGAATGCATGATCTATGGTGTTGAAGTCACCTAGTTTGCACGACATTATTACAAGAGTCCCAGGAAAGTAATCTTGCTGTAGCAAACCTGTGATATTTACTAAAATATCACCAGAATACTAACCCTCCACACACTGACCTCCTGCCACCACTTCAAAGCTAATTCCATCAAATCTAACTCTGTAAGAATAACCTCCACACCCTTCTATACCTTCTCGGGGTGGAAACTTCTATTATAGAGAAATCATTTAGGGCATAGAAAGGAACGCATGAGGAAAGTTTTATGAGGAAGAGAAAATTATCAGGGGGAGGTAGGGTGGGAGAGGCTGGCCAATGGAGACTAAATTGTAGTTAGGAGCAAGAGGTTGCACTGTGCTACTGCACAGTAGGGTGACTACTACAGATGGCAGTTATGTACTATGTAAGTCAAAAGCCAAAGAAAGGATTTTGAATGCTGTCACCATAAAGAAGCGATAAATGTCGAAGGAGGCATATGTTTACCCTGGGTGAGACATTCCACCATGTGTATATGTATCTTAACATCACCTGGTAGCACCTCATTAATATGTGTAATTTTCGTGTTTTTAATGTACCAGTTAAAATAAATATAATTTTAAAAAAGTAACCAGCCAGGTTGCAACAGTAGATTGAAAGTTTTTAGCAATCCTGAAGGGTGGAAAAGAGAACAGACTTAATTGCTGGAAAAACAATGTCACAAAACAGCAAAAAGATAAGTACTCCTCAAGGGAACTGGAGTCAGAAACTGTAAGTAAATAGGCATGGGTCATGAGGATGGCAAAAGCATAATTAACTGGCAAATGTGTTTGGGACAGCTGCCCACAGAGGGTATCCTCTGGCTGCACTGCAGAACCAGCCCCCTGGGGAGTAGAGCCAGGGTAGTCTGTGCACACTGGCATTCAGGTTCTGCCCCTGGCTGTCCCTGGCTTCAGCTGGGATAACGACTCACACAGCCTTGGAGTCAGGCACAATATGAAGCTCACTTTATGTAAGAGAACCCGAGTTATGGACTTAACAGTTCCTCATGTAGCTACTGAGGAGCTGGAATTTGAACCCAGAAGTCAAGTCGATGTCTCTGCCAGCTGCCACAATGCTTGCACTGTGAAGGGAACCTAAATCCATGGATATCTCTGCCTCAGACCCTGAGTGACAGGGGAGCCACATAGAAAGAGCAGGAAGGGTAAGGGGCAGTCAGACAGGTGGCAATCCCAGGAGAGCTTCAACTAGCAATAGACTCCAGGGATGTTTGTCCTGTACACCCACCATCTGCCCTTCACTCTCTGGAAATACCCTGGGGTATGGTGCCTACTGATGCTTAAGGACAGGCATATAGGGACCAGACCACAGCACACCTGTCTTACCTGTCCCTTGTACCCAGGACTGTTAATCAACGTGCATGGATTGGTGAATGTCTAAGAACAAAAGTTCAGCACAAATTTGTAGAGGAAGTACTTTTAAAACTCAAATTCATTATGAAGAGGACAACATGGACAATTTTGGTTGTTCCGGGCCTTAATGCTTAGCACTCACATGACCTGAACATGAAATGATGGTGCAAAAGGCAGTACATAGGAGGGCCATCCAAAGAGCAGTTGTTCCTGAATGTAGTATAAGAGATTGAAAGAGAATTCACAGGATCGCCATGCTTAATTTCCCTGCATAAAAAAGTGACTTAGAATTTTAATCAAATCCCTAATGAATACTTCTAGATTCCAAGCTTCTGAAAGAAAAGTTCTTTATAAGTAATACTACTGCTAAAAGAAAAAGAAAGATGAATGAACAGAAAATAAATCAAGGTCTATATGAACAAAAGAACATATGACCAAAGTGGCATTTTAAATTTTGGGTAAAAGATAGTGAGTGCCAGAAACTACACTGTTGCACATTCTACAGCCATCTGGAAGTACTGTGATAAAGTATTAAAAGTAGAGAGTTGCTACTTAAGTTTTTCTTTTATTTTCCTCAGAAGTTTTATAGCAAATTCATGTTTCTCAATAATTATGACAAGTATTTTGTAAAAACTGAGTGTCAAAAGTTAAAAGAAAAGCATGCCATCCCCAACACATGAATTTTCAAACATCTGTCTTAAAACATCTTTTTTGATATAAGAAAAGCAAACTTATTTATATTCAGTGTGTATTGAAACACAAAGAAATAAAAGAAGTATAAAGATACAGAGATAAAATAATGCAGTACGAAGAAATCTGGTCACTGGGCCTGAGATTCTTGCATTAATTTTTAAAGTGACTAATCTTATGAGCTAAGTCAAAGTCTTCCACCTTTGTTTTCTCACACAGGGAAATGAAGGGACTGAAATGGAGAATTCTGACAGTAATTTTACATTCCATAGTTTTACTAAGCTGTGTCATGATCCTAAAAACCTTATAGAAGACAGGTAGGAAAACTGCCCAGGGAAGCAGGCAGGGGCCTGGCCTTTCCAGACTAAGCTATCTGGGAACTTAGATTCCCCAGATACTTACTTGTAAGTGCCTTTTGTCTCAGAAACACAAAAGGATGGTAAGTTACAGATAAAGGATGGTAAGCTACAGATAATGGATTCTATCTTGCCCTTGCCCATATTTTCACATACCAGGAACTTCAGAAATCAATCTCACAGAAGGTTGTTTGTTTGATAACGGTTCTGAGAGTCACCCTTCTAAGCAGGGAACCAGCCTAATATTAATATAAACAACACTAAAGGAGTCGTGTTGTACTTACAGAAACTACCAACAAAAAAGACAAGCAGAGGGGCACAAAATGCTAAGAGTGATCAACATGGAAGTAACTGGAAGGAAGTTGCCTTCTGGGGACTGTTACCACAGCAGCAGCAGCCATGCCAATCACATATTGAGAACTGCAGATATGGGGTGCCCTTGGAATTCATTGCCACACTAGGAAATCAATTTTTAAAACTTTAAAACATGATACACATGGACATTTAGACCAGGACCTGGACACAAAATCTTCACTGGTGTCTGATCTTATAGGAAGCAAAAGGCTATTTAATAGGTTAAAATCTGTGCGCTGTGCCGTGATGCCCAGGGATGGCTTGGGGAAGCCAGCCTAGAGAGGAGGAACCCTAATCTCTAAGCTGGAGAGACTGCAGACAAAGACATCTCCTATGGAAAGGGAATTACATTAAAATTCAAATGATTTCAGGAAAGATCTTTCTGGAGTATGATAATCTTGTACTTAATAAAATACAAGATTATAGCTCTAATTGATAATATATGCTAACCCAAAAATTTCATGAATTTTTCTTGGCTTTAACTAATAACATCAAGTAGCCATTTCAAATTATTAGACATCAGGAGACAAGAAATACCCCAGGCCATCACTTCTGAGTTGAGGGGCTGGTGACAACGCCTCCATCCCCAGGATTTGCTCCCTGCTCTGCCCACTCCGATACACACAGTCCTATCACGGGCTTCCAGCAGCCAGTTCCTGCTGCTTTGCTGGGAGCATGTGATCCCCTGAAAGACCACCACAGTCATGCAAGTTGAGCTTTGCAGCTAGGGTATTTTCTTTATGAAGATGATCCACATTGTTCCACCTCTGTCGGTCAGGAACAATCCCAGGGCTCTTTCCAGCTTCACGGAGGCCCTTGACTACCACAACCCTTGCTGTCACTTGCCCTTGCTGTTAACTTTGCCAGCAGACAGCAAACCAAACCCTTTGAGAAGAGAAAGGAATGAAAAAAAAAGAGGCACTCTGTGCCAAACTGGAGCTGATGGGTGCTTGCCGAGACTCTGGATTTTTGTTTCTCCTTCTACCTGCCACCCTCCTCCTCAAAAAGGCAACATAGTGGAGAGCTTTGTGCTTGCCTTCTCACAGGTACCCAGGTTCTTATAGCAGCAACTCCAAGAGACTTGCAGATAGGTGGAAGTGCTGCAAAAGTAAGACTGGACTCTAACACTGTGGACAGATACAGGACAACAGAAGAGTATGAAATCCAGCTATATCTGGAAGCAACAAAATTGCTGTTGAGTTCTGAGTAGAGAAGCTGAAGTCAGATGTCTCTGAGCTCAGCACGTTTGAACAGCCTGGAGCTCATAGAGAATGGAATCACTGGTAAATTGTTCTAAGCATGAACTGCCAAGGGCCTCTATGTACACAGCATTCCTTCCTGTGGCATCAGGCAGAGGAAGCATGCTGGCTCTGGGCTATGGAGGCAGGGCGGGGAACCAGGTCTTTGCACTGTAAGACAGTGGGACAACCCAGGTAGTGAAAAGGGTATAATTATCAGATGTGTTAGTTATTTTTCTTGTTGCTGAGACAAAATACCTAATACCCAAAGTTACAGGAAGAAAGATTTGTTTATTTAGCTTATAGTTTGTAAAAGTTTCAGTTCATGGTTGGCTGGCTCTAAGGGTGGTGTGGCTGAGGGACATTGCAGAGGAGAAATAGTCCGTACCAAGCAGGCAGATGAGAGCAAGCCTCAGACCTTAGCAGCTTTTTTCTGCCTCTTTTATATTCTAACTAGACTACTGGAATTAGGGTAGTGCCAAAGCAAGTACACACCATTAATTCCCAGCATCACACACTCTAGATCCAGCCACTTCTAAAAAAGTACCATCTATGACAGCTGGAGGTTTTGGGGGGACATCTAGACATAAGCCATAACACTGCTCTCCTAATTCCTTTTTATCCCCCATCCTTGGATTTCCCCATCACTGACCAGACTTCAACTTGTCCCCAATGGACGCTGGTTTTACTTACTCTCCAATGGCAAACCCAGAGTATCAACTAGCCTGCCTAGAACCAAGCAAAGAGGGGTGGCTGGGGCTGGGTTTGTGGGAAGGCCTGGGTGGCCAGCACATCTACATCAGTAAAACTGCCCAACCAGGTTTATAACTGTTGTCAGAAAGTAAAATGTCTAAAGACTCTCATCCCAAGAACACACTAGGAGCAAGGAGAGTAAGGAGATCCGTCATGTGCACACAATGTGAGGCCACTCTGTGTGAACACTGCAGAAGCATGGGTCCAGGGTACTGGTACTAAGAACCAAAATCAGGTAAAGGCCATTAGAAAGGTGATTTCTGCAAACCACAGAACAGGAACTTTGAGATAAAATTGGAGGACATCTCAGAGAGGATGCTGTGACCAATGGTCATCCGAGGAGTTATGCCAAATATAAGCTGCTTCCTTTTCTCTTGTGATAAGGCTGCCAGGTGGGCAGGCGTGGGAAATATGGTAAACATCATGTTTCTTTAGTCTTCAGGAAGACATTTAGTACACTTTTGTCATTATGTACATTGAATAAAATGAAAAGAGATGAGTAGGAGATTAATAGCTGCCCCAATGAAAGGGGCATGACTAAACAACCACGTCCACCAGGAAGGAGGATGACAGGCATGTACTGGCTTGTCCCAATCAGCATTCTTGTTGGTACTTGGGTGACTCACACAGCTTTGTGAGGCTTAGGGATAGTTCTTTTGTCAGTGACAGGATATACATTTCTAAAAATACTAGCAAACTGGATAGGTGAACTTAACCATAAAAATGACAAAAATAACAGAAATAAACATAAAGTCTTACTCTTGTTAAACATCCCATGCATTCCAAAAAGTGAACAGAAATGACAGATGGGATACTCACACATTTGAAACTGTTTTTACCAAAATCAATAGGAAATTAAATTTTAAACTCAAAGTTATTTTTATTACATTATTTCTATTGAAATGTACCTTGTTTTTGCCTATTAGATACAAGACACCCAGGGAAGTGAACAGAGGAAACAATATATCTTACAAATACAATATGGGATAAGTTGCATTAGAATTTGAACATCATGACTCCATGTATATAATGTACAAGCCATAGACTTAAACATTACATAGTGTTTAGAACACATGCAATAAAACAAAGAGATGATAAAGATGAGAGACATCAAAGTCAGGACAATGGCAGATGAGCCTGGGATATTGTAAATGTGTGTTCAGCTAAAGTGAAGTATTTTTATTTCTTAAGATAGATTTATAGTATGTAGGTGTTTTAGTATTTTCTTATTTGTATATATGTCTAAAATATTCCATTAGAAAATTCTGGAAAAATTCAAGCTAATATTTCTGCTTGTTGAACTGAGAAAGTTTTCTACAGAGAAGCAGTCTATTGCTCAGTCTAAAAGATCTCAATGTTTGGAAATGTAAATGCCCACTTCAGCCTACCTAGACTGTTAGTGTTAAGTTGTTCTGAAATGGTGTTAGTATCAAAAGAGAATTGAGCTGTCCAGAATGGAGCATCCTAGGTCCAGAAAGGTCATTCTTTCTGCATCCTCACTTGGCTCTGAAGTCTCTCTGTGTGATCCATATAGCAGTTTCTCTGGCACAAGGGAGGTCAGCTGAGACTGCTGCCTACGCTCTTACTTTAAGTGACTGCAGGTACTCTACAGAGGACTGTGCTTCTCCATATAAGAAACTCAGCAACTTCACATAGGTCAGAGGGCACAGACTTGGGTAGAGCTCAGGATGATGTGTGGCGACACTTGCTAATTTACAGTCAACCAGTAATCTTATGGGCAGCTGGAGTCAGTTATAGGATGAAGTCTGTCTGGCCTTGGAGTGGGCTGAGCAGGGTGTGGTGCATGACATTACAGAGGTGAGGGTCCCTGAACAAAGAGCTGCAGCAGTAGAGAACAGGTCACTGACAGGTACTGTGAGAAGACTGTCCCCCTGTGCAGCACAGGGGGTGGGTGGGTGCCATGAAAGAGGGCCCAAGCTATGAGCTAGACAAAGTCAAATGCACAATAGGAACCATCACTATTGTCAATATTTCAAGGCCAATGAAAAACAGGTCATGGAACCAGATGTGGCCCTGGTGTATCAATGAACACCCCCATCCTGATACCAGGAACATAAAGTTGAGGATGCATAGGATTCAAGGACTTGCCCCAACAGGTGTATACAGCAAACTATAGTTGTTTAATGTCATTTTTGGCAGACACTGGCAAAAACTGCAAAGCTTCCAAGTCAGGAAGAGTGAGACTGTAGCTAAAAACATCTGGCCAACTCTCCCTAATGCATCCTTCTTCCAAAAGTCACCAAAGGAAATGGGTGAGACTATAAAACACAAAGATTGGAACACAAACCAAAATGCTTAAAGGTGGAAAGAAAGCTGGGCATAGTAGTGTATACCTGTCATCCCAGTGCTGTGGGTGGCTGAGACAGGAGGACACAAGTTTGAGTCTTGCTCAGGCAACTTAGCAACATTTTGCCTCAAAAATACAAAATGAAGGGCTGGGGATATAGCTCAATGCAAAGGTCCTGTGCTCAATTCCCAGTGCTGTGAAATAATGCAAGGAAGGAATGGAGAGAAGGAGGGAGGAAAAATGCATGGCCCTCCAGCCAGGGCTGGCTGAGACTAAGGAAGGGAGTATAGACTGTGTGTTCTCAATCATTCAGTGCTTGAGTGCCTCATCTGAGGTCAGAGTTCACAGAAGGACAGAACTCTGTGGCTTATTATAGGAATCAGATATAAACACAGTGAGTGCTTAGAACATGAGCATCTGAGGCCTGGGGAGGCCAGCTATTATCAAACACTGACATTTTTGCAGCAAAGCAGTTTTCATACCGGTCCAGGCAAGAGCAAGCCTTCCTGTCCTGTGTCAGGCTACAGAGCTTTGTGGCCCCAACTCTCCCTTAATTCATCTCAGGTCCTGAGAAGGCTTCACTTCCTTTTTTTTCAGGCTTCAGCAATTTGGTGCTTTTATCTGGGACATGGCTCCAGGCCTGCATTCCAGGGGCACTCCCTCCAGCCTCTCCTGGAACCAACTAGCCTTTCTCTGAAGATCCCAGAGCTGGAAACTGCAAGCGGCAACCTGCCACAGAGCCACCAGCACGTGGTCCTGGCTCCTGAGACCCAGGACACATCAGTGGATTTGTTCCTCTTATCAAAAGCTCTTGTTTTGTCTGAAGCCCTGCCATGGCACGCATCAGACACAAACTCTTCCAGCATCACAATTACTTCAAAATATTACTTTTTCTTCCTTAATTAGATGACAAGCTCCATAAAAAGTAACTTTTGGGATACTGCTCAGCATAAAAGATGGACAACATTAAATTCAAGATCTCCAAGGTACTGGTTTAAGACTTCAATTTACTTGTTAAAATTAATCCAACTGAAATATTGAGATTTATAAATCTCTCAGAGACATCCCTACTTAGATTTTAAATTCATGGTTCTTTTCTAGGCACTTGAATTACAATGCTTGATTATGATGCTATATGTTAACATGTGAACCAAGATTCTACCTGAAAGCGTTTCGTGCAGGTGAAAATGCACAAACACATGCCCTTCACCCACTCATCAGAAAGGGTTCACAGGTGACACAGAAATGGGAATAACACTCAAATCCAATTGGAAAAAGCAAATCAAAACACTGCTTCCTGTACTGATGAGACCTAGGAGGAAAACGTGCTCAGTGGTTGAGATATGGGGTGTCATCCTGCCTAAGACATGATCATCAACACGGGAAGTTTTCACCTTGCAGGGAGTGTGAATTTCACTGGCGGCACAAGACACTGCCTGTTATCAGTACTTGGACCTTTGGTCTTCATTTCTTACTGCCAGATCAGCAACTTGATGAGTGTCTCTAAGAAGCAAAGCCATCATGGGATGCAGGTGAGGGGCTCCATGTGTTTGATTTTTTATTATAGCTACCACCTGGGGCTGCAGTTCTGACAGTTCCTCTCCTTACCCAAATAAAATGGGTATGACTATTTGAACAGACCAACTTCAGCCATCTGCACCTTATTTCTTTTGAAAGCCACAGACCTGAGCACATTTGCTCAGGATTTCCTTTGGAATATACCCCCCACATCATGGAGAGGACCAACATGAAAAAGACCCTGCCCTTTTCTTGCATTATCCACAAGAAATCCAGGAGAAAGAAGAGAGCAGCACTGTGAATTTAATTCTACAATAAAGATAAATACTATAGATCTTGGTATTATGCAGGCAGCGTAGAGCCTTCAAATTATGGTATGATTAGACAGTTCATGCATAAGTTTCATGCATAGCTTTTAAACTGCAGGATGTACCACCAAGAACGGGAAAGGCAACTCACATATGGGGAGAAGTATTTATAAATCATAAATCTGATAAACGACACCTATATAGTTCTCACAATTCAACAATAAAAAGATAAGTCAGCACATTTTTTAAAAAAGTAACATGAGTTGAATGACATTTATGAAAGGAAGATATACAAATGGCCAATAAAAAATCATGAAAAGATGCTCAAACCATTAGTCACTAGCAAAACATAAATCCAGCCTACAAGGAGATACCACTTCATACACACCAGGAGGGCAATATCCAAAGAGGTAGACACCAACAAGCACCAGGGAGAAACTGGATCCTTCTGTCACTGCTGGAGAACTGTAAATGTTGCAGTCACTTGGGAAATGGGTTAGAAGTTCCTCAAAAGCTTAAACATGGTGTCACTGTATGATGTCACAATTCCACTGCTGTTTACTCAAGAGAATGCACCCACACATTCACACAAAACCCACACAAAAATGTCCAAAACACCATGAGACAATAGCTCCAAAATGGAAACAGTTCAGCTGCTTGTCAACTCATTAAGAGATAAGTTAAAATGAAATATGTCCACACAATGGAATATTATTCAGCAATAAGGAGAAAAACCCATTATACTGTGAAGTGAAGGAAGTCGCCACCCAGCAACATCTATTTATTTCATGATCTCATGTGCAGAAATTGTCCAGAGCAGACCACTCTCTATGGATCGACAGGGGGCTGGAGTGGAGGGAAATCATGTGGGAAGGAACAGAAAGTAGGCAGAAGATTAAGTTTTGAGGTGATGAAGCAGGTCTAGATTATGGTGACAGTTGTACAGCTCCGTGATGGTACTAGGAAAAACATGACTTTGTGCACTTTACATGGAGAATGGTGCGGTGTGTGAGTCAGGCCTCGCACAGCTGTGTATGACATTCAGGACAGCCTGAGGCAGTTCCTGAGAAAAGACTCCTGGTGTCTTTCATAATGGTGGCACTTCACAGAGCAGGGGGCATTCTTGCCACATGTCCACTTGCAGCTCTGAGCCAAAACTCAGGAGAGATGTGGAAATTTTTCACAGTCCTCAAGAATTCACTGGCTTAGGGTATGATGGGCAAGCTCCTCCACATGTTTGCTGGCTTAAAACTAGAGAGAACTTAGGACACAAACAACCAGATATGTTTCAGAATGGAGTAGTTTAGCTATTATATAAAACAACTATGCCCTGTTGAGAAACTGTATAACTCTATTTTCATGCTGATATCAAATACCTCTATATCCATTTTATCTTAATTAAAAGTTAAAAAAAAACTTAATTCAAAGTTTTCAGAGCTAACTTAACTAGAAAATCCCCTGGTACATGCCAGAAAAATATTCCTACATAAGTATTGCCAGTTAATGAATTGAGGATTGTTTCTCTCTTTGTGTGAGTGTGTGTGTGTGCAAGAGAGAGAGAGAGGAAAAGGAGGTGAGGGGGAGGGGAAGGGAAAGAAGAGGGAGAAGGAGAGGGAGAGGGACAAGGAGAGGAGAGAGGCTAGAAAGAGAAATTTAGTGAGGATGAAAATCAGGAACAACTCTGAAATCTCATAAAGAGCACAGCATTTTCACCACTGTTTAAATCTGAAAGAAAACAAATGCTCCTGGGTGCCATTCTGATATGGGTAACACGTTACAGATTTGTGAAAGAGTCTCATGACTTTTTTCCTATAAGGCCAGGAAAATTTTTCATTAGTTTTCAAAGATTCTTCTTAACTTGTCTGACTTCAGCACTGGCTCAGGGCAATGTACAACTATCCTCTAGTGTTTATTCCGTCTCTTCTAAAGTTGATGTATTGTAAGACACAGAGTCATGTTTATTCTCAAATCCAAACATCAGGAAGTTAAGAATATTTTTTAAAATAGAACTTTTATTTAAGAAAGAAAAAAAGAAAAACTAAACAACTTTAGACTGCAAATTTACTCGGAAGGTCAACTTCGAGAATATGCTGCAGGGTCAACCACAAGTCAGCTGTGTGGATGCTGTCCGGAAGAATGCAGGCCAGGGCACTCTGTTTTCCACACTCAGGAGTCATATGAAGAATCAATAGGATGCCCAAAGAAGGAGGCTGTCCATTAGTCCCCTCATCTTTGGGAAATGTTTGCAAAGCCCTAGACTCCTGGTTTTTAAAGGTGAGTTCTTTGGGGCCCTGAGTTTTGTGGTGGTGGCTGAGGGAGATGAAGCAGGACCCACTCAGCAGTGGGGGCCTTCTTCAAAATGTGTCTGACTCTGGTCCTGCATGCAGCATCTGGGAACAGAGGTCTGTGCACGTGGATGTGTCTTGACTTGGATCTACATTCCGGGCGATCGCAGAGGACTGTAGGGCTGCCCAGCTGCAGAGTGGACGACCCTCATCATCACACTCCTCACAGTGTGCTGCCCCTGCCACAGCCATGGTGGTGTACTGTGCTGTCTGGTTTCAAACAATGGCTCAGGGACGCTGAAACACCAAGAAGCATATCCTGAGCTGTCCAAAGTCTAATGGTACTTAGAATCCTCATGACAAGTATGGTTTATCAATCCGTAATCCTTTAAAAATGGGACATGAATGAACTGGAATGTATAGGTAATCAGAAAATACCTTTGGACTTTTATTTCGATACATACAAAAAAATGCCTTAGTCTTGAACCAGTTACTCTTGTGTATTTTTCCAGTCAATCTTACTCTTTTTTTTTCTTGTTTGGGTTTTTTCTCTATACTCTCATCTTCTCACAATATCTCTTACTGTTTATGTCAGCCAAGGAGCTTTTCCTGCCAAATAGCTTGTTGGTAAACAGTGTGTAGAAACGATGCTTATATAAGCATGCAAGGCAGGAACTACGATATGTGACCTGTCACTGAATGAATGTATAAATAGAAAATCCTAAGTTATTCTTTTCACTCTCAAGCAGCTTGGTAAAATCATGGGAGCTAAATGCAAATACCTCACCATTTCTTCCCATAAATACAAAGATAATCCAACTAACATAGACAATGATCCCAGGAAAAGGTCAGGAAATGAACATGCATTTTCTGAATTCTGAACATATGCCCATGAATTATAAGCAAAAACCAAGGACATAATTTGAAGGAAAAAGCTCAGGATAGGTAATAAACATAGATAAAATCCTACACAGTTAGGTTACACATTTCATGTCACCAAATACTTAAATGTACATTTACTATATATGTTTCTACAGAAGCTTGTGGATAACTCTTGGACAGAAAAGATTGTATTATGACCAGAGCTCATGAGGAGTCTTTAGCTTATAAGTCATACACAACAAATTTCTTCTAGTATTGTATCAAAACATGATCACAGTAATGCTGGCACACATTTAACCACAAAAGCATATGGAAAATAATAGGAAAGAAAATAATGTTATAGTTTTTTCATAGCATTTACTTTGCCAATGAATATATGTTATGCATTTACATGTAGTGCTATACAATAATAGAATGGTTTTAAGAATTGGAAAGCTGAATGCAATAAGATATTGTTTCTAAAATCAATATTCATTTCTATCCTGCTTTTCTGAATCCTTACTTCTTTAAACTATTGTCTATATAGTCTGAGAGATCATTATAGGAAAGAAAAGTAGACACAAAAGGAACAAAAGCATTATGATCCCACCAAACACACTGACAGAATAAAAGAATGTTTGTGGAACAAAAATATATATTTTTTTCTCAATGAATGAAAGAAACTTAATTTTCTTTGCTTACCATCTCAGTTAAGCTGGTTAATTTGTAAAAGCATATATATGATGGTTTGGAACATAAATTTAGAAGTATTATTGTATTTTCCAATATACAGCCTATATTTTTAACATGTGCTTGCTTAGGAGAACCCCACTGAATGTTTCCAAAATTGTTAATTATACCTTATGTGCCTTTTATTCTAATGAGCCAATAACACACATACATCACCAGGCTCAACCCCTCCTCCCGCAGATACCAGCTGACTCTAAGGACACTGAAAACTTGTTCAGTTTCTGTGCCTTCCAATACAGCTGATCCTGCTCCTTGCCAACTCTTTACCATTTACTATAGAACACACAAACACAAAGAGAAGGTAAAGGGTGGTGGCAGACACCTCTACATATAGTCATCCAAAGCACTGTGGTTTAATAGAACATTCTGATCTCTGGGTCTGAAATCTCCACTCCAGGTCCAGGGCTCAGCAGCAAGAGGGGCCACAACCACAGATCTCTAAGTGCCCTTGGGAGACAGCTGGGGATGTGCACACAGTCCTGTCTTCCATCTGTGTCCACTGAACACCCATTACCTGCCAAACATGGTTTAAAACATTAGGCACGGTGCATAGCTAATAACATTTCCTTGTGACTTCGTTTCAGAAAACAATTTTATAATGGGTTTTTCATGACCAGTGTGAATAGAACAGCTAATCTGTATAAGCATGTCATACTAAATGAGGCTATGTATCTATATTGATAGATACATAGATAGATATCAGGAAGGCTTTACTTGCACAAGAGAACACCAGAATAAAAGTGATTTAAATAATAAAAGGAATTTCTTATATCACATAACCAAAATGTCCCAAAGTAGTATGGTCTTCAGGTTTGGGTTGATGAGAGCTTCAACCTTATTTTTTCTGTGGATTTCCTGTCTTTGTTTCCTCTGTATTCTGACATGTCCTTAGGCTGTCCTTTATGATCACCGGTGTCTGGTGAACCCCATTATCAGGCCTCCCAGCTTCCTCATTCCTCCACAGCTGCTGAACAAAGGTCTTGAGGTACATCCAATATGAGACGTTTGGGTCACAGGCTCAATTTGAAATTTGCCATTGTAGATGGGGAAAATGCCACATGCATATGCACACACATAAATACAAACATGTACACATATTCACTGAAACGTTCCTAGAAATATGGTCACTTTACTTTAATCCCCAGGTCAAAGGAAATATTTCATATTCAACTATGTTGGAAGGGAAAATTTATGTCATTTAACTTTCAAATGGCTCAGTACATGTCACCTTAAAAACTATGAGACATAAGAAAGACTTGGTTGGAACATAATGGCCATTCTAACGTGACTTGTCATTCCTATTGTTCCCTTAGACGGAGGCGTTCTGGGAGTCTTTCTTATCTGTTATGTTCCTGTGACAGATGAGTGTCTACAAACACGGAGCTCGGATACACAGTGGTTACGGCTAACTACCTCTTTTCAGATGCTGAAGCTGGCTGCCAGCAACGACAGCACTGTGAAGTGTGGGTCCAGGAGATGCTTCCACAGAGATGTGGGGAAGGAAGATAAAACCTCATGAGCTGTCAGTCTAGACTGTCATCAGGAACATGGGATGAACTCTAAAAATTCCAGTCCTGTGGGTTCCCATCAAATGTATTTTACTACTGTTAGGATGAAAAAGTCTTTTTATATTTTCATAATGCTTTACCTATTTATCAGAACTCATTTGACCTCTCCAGGGGCTGTGCAGGTCAGGGAAATGCCCATTGGACTAAAGGGAAGGATTCAGGACAGGGGTCTCCCTGGGCTAAATATAAAACATCCTCTGCAAACAAGTTCTCTCCACCTGCCACATCCTCTGACCATACAGAAGAAACACTGTGAGGTAATCAAGTATGCTGCTGTCTCCAAAGTCCCTTCATTAAAAATGTCCTTTTGTTCATTTTCCTCCCATTTCTCCTTAGTCTTTCTTTCTGGTCTTTGCTGCTAGTCTCAGTATGAAGAGAATGAGGGCAGCACAAGAGAGCTCTGCTGACTGCCTGGGGAGCTCAGGAGCCTGCAGATATTCTCTTGGGAGAGTGGGGCTCACACGCTTCCCACCTTCAAGTGTGGTGTGGGCAAGAGTGAGAGAAGAAAAGAAACGATGGCTCCACCATTTCTGGCATCTCAGGGGCCTGCCAACAGACATTACTCCTCCTCTCCATTGTGTGCTGGTGAAATTCCAAATTCATAGCTTTCCTTAGGGGAAAGATGGAACCCAGTGATGCACTGCAGCTCCAGGCACATGTGGTACTCACAGCTGGCTTCCTCTTTTCTCCCTTATTTAGCCTCTGTGTGTGTCCACATGCGTGCAAAGTGCACGCAGGTGCATGGGGAGTACTGGCTAAGAAGCTACTCTACAGAGCCTGGGGTTAGACTCTATTTGTCCTACCCAGGGAAATGTTGCTGTCCACGCTCAGATGGCAAAATGTGCTGAAATAGGCTAGTGCTGCTTCATGGTCTAGATGCTCATTTCTTCTCACATTTACATATTTTTTTCCTTGGTGACCACTGCCAGTCTCTTTTATGTATCTTTCTCCCTGAGCCCTTGCTCCTCAGTCTCCGTTACTTTTTCCTGATTCCTGCATTTTGCCCATTTCTTTGACTCACCCTCTACTCTTCCCCTGTTCTTGTTTTTCTCTTTCTGGTCTTTTCTCTCTATTCTACTCCTAGTCCTCAATTATTGATTTAAAAGTCAGTGATACACAGAGGTGCCAGGGTCTTACATAAAAGCGCTGGGCAGAGAAGATGGTGCTATCCTTTTGGTTACATCTTTAGGACCTTCCCCCAGCTTGAAATCATCAGTGGAAAGCACACAACCGAATGTTCCAGCATGCCTGCCCCTCCCTGGACGCCTTCATTTGAAGTGCCATCTGCAGTCTTCCAACAGTGCTTCTGACACTGCATTTAATAAACCACTGATTTGTGGGAAATTGCACTGCTGCTGATCCGATCCTACTGCAGGGCTGGTGTATTGGAGCTGGGTACAGTGTGGCTGACAGTTATTGAGATTTCAATGTAGTAAACAGATTGTAGATTATGCAGGAAACATGATGCATTGTAACAAGAGTTATTCCTCCTGCTCAAATCTGCAGGTGCCTGGCAGTCTGAGCCGTATTGGTTTATGCAGGAACGAGGGAGCCATCCTTGACCTGTTTCAGCAGCTTATACCTGCACGCTATTCTGTCCTCCTCAGGATGTGGCAGGCAACAGAGACAACTCTCTGGATTCTTCTCTTCTGCTCACATGCACATTTATGCCACAGGCAAGACTTGCACAACCTGGTGTTAAGTGGAAGCTCCAGGAGCTAGATAACTCATCTCCTGTCCTTCCCTCACCTTCAGATCTCACAAAACTGAGATATAATTCCTTTACCTCTATTTAGGGCCTTCAGGATATAGTGAAACCCCTTGCAGAGGCCCCATGACCATGCCCACTTGCCTGCTCACTGCAAACATTGACTTTCCCCCAGAGTCTGCTCAGCCACCACCCTGACTTGGGACTTCTGCTCTATCTCCCACACTACCTCCACCTCACTCCTCTCCACAGAGGGTTTCCCCAGATGCCTGGCCCAGCTGGCTTTCCTCTGTCCTGTTTAGTCCTGCCCAAGCTGTGGGGCTTTCCTCCCTCATATGTTCTACTATTTGAGATGGCAATATTTTTCTATGTAAACTCTATTTCTTTTCCCTAGTAGGATTTCAACTCCAGGAGGACAGGAGTCGTTTCTCTGGCGTGTCTTCCCTCGCAGTAGGTACTCGGTCAATCCTTACAGAACTTACCTAAAGTGCTGGACATGAGATAGGACCCTGGAGTGCCACGTAGGCTGCCAATAATCTCAGCATGGGTTATTTTAACACCTTAATCCCTACACCCAAGTGGACCTTAGAAACACTATGCTGACCTGTCACATTCTGGGAAGGCCCTGAGCAATGGTGTTTGCCTTCTGTGCCCCAGGCCTGCTGTGCTCCAGACTGGATAGCATTCACCCACCCTGAGACCTTTCTGTGCAGGAGGCCTCTGCTCTATCTGGTCAGCTGCCTCCTCTGAAAACAGAACCCTGCCCTGATAGTGGCACCTAGTGCCACTATTGCAGTAGCAAACTGCCACAAACACAGCTTTGTTTTATCCCTTATAGGTGAGAAGGGCAGAAGTTTGAGGCCCACTCCATGGGTCAGCAGGGCTGGACCAAGTTGGAAGCCCTGGGGATCTGTGTGCCTGTCCTCTACAGCTTTGTGAATGCCTATGTTCCTGCCCCACAACACCTTCTGTTCACCACAGTCTGTTTCTGAAATCTCCTTTGTACCACTTCTGAGGCTGAACCTTCTCAGCCTCCATCTCAAGCCTGTTGAGAGTTACACTAAGGGCCCAGAGTCATCTCCTCATCTCAAAATTCTTAACATAATCACATCCGCAAAGCTTTTGCCATGCACAGTAACATGTATGGGCTCTGGAGATCAGACTGTGTCTGTTCTTTGGGCCATCAACTAGCCTTCCATCCACCAGGGATGATGTCTACCCAAATCACAATACCCGCTAAGTCCATCCTTGTCTGGGACTTTGGGAGGCCCAAGGAGGGCAAGGGCTGGGTTTGGAGTCATTGAGCAGCCCCAAAGCAGGAATAGGCCTTAAAGAACTATCCCTACCTTATTTCTTACCCTTGAAATTCCAGCAGGAAATGCTGGCCTTGTTCACTAGCACCTTATTTCAGAACTTGGGTCCTAATGTTGCATTTCAGCTGACACAAGACCAAGAAACAAACACACGCATGCTCTGAGGGGAGGCCATCTGATTGTTCTACACTTGATGGTGAACTTAAGTGTTTCCCCAAACCTGATCTTTAAGTCACCAAAGTCACTGTCTTTAGTGCATGTTGTGCAGGTCAGAGATTACAAAAGTAGAAAGGAAAGCAGGAGGTATCAGGTTTGGGCAAATCGAAGAAAGTATTTTAAAATTACTGAAGATACCAGATAGCCTTCCTGTTTTTTTGTTTGTTTGTTTTTTCTGTGTAACTCAGAGAAAAACTGGCTACAGGTCAGAATAAGCTTTAGCCTTGACCCTCTGAATTTGATGAAGCCAAGCCTGAAATGTGGAGGCAGTATGTACATAGCAGTGCCTTACACACAGCAATGCTTCCTCTACTCGGGTAGTTTTGCAACAATCAGAAGCATGGGATTTGAAGACAGAATGGTCTAGAATGAGGAGGGTTCTATAGTGAGCAGAAATGCCTCCCATCTCCCTCAATCCAATGCAACCTGTTTTGGATAATCCTGAGATCTACCAAAGTGCCCCCGGGGAAGCTGTGTGCTCCTAAAAGGAGACACAGCCATACACAGGTGTCTGCTCTGTCTGCAGACACCTGAGACCTATCCACTCATTTCGTTTCTGGGTCAAAGCATCACATTCTTGCCTGCTTTTGCATGAACAAACAGATGGCTCTCCTGCTTTTGAGAGGCACCACTGTGTGTCGACACATGGCACAAGCTGAGAGTTCTTCACATTGTCATTCCCACTCAATGCAATATAGCTTAAATGGCAATTTTTATCTTTTTAATGGGAAAGTTTAAAGTTTATTGAAGGTTAAAGAAGAAAAATAAAAGCAAAAAATAAGTGAAAATGACAGAGAAAAGTAGTAGAAGTGAAAAGAAGAAAAAGAGAGAAAATACACCCTGCATGCAGTATGTCGCTACAAGAGTAAGAAGACCATGGTGACAAGGTCCAGTGGTCAAGGTCTTTTATATCTTTCTTTTGACATCGGATTCAGGCTATCTGAAGCTGTTCTATTCATGCATCTTGGCCATGATTTGCCAGCTTTCCTCACTGACAGGTCACATTAAATAGCGGTTTTTAAATAACCAGCTCATGTAAGACCTGTTGCTGTACCATGCATTAAGTCTTTTGCATCTATACTGTACCACTGTTTGTGGAACAAGGGCCCAGAGATCAGCAGGCCAGGAGGAAGAGAAAGAATCTGTCTAATGCCTGCCTCATCTACCATATGTCCCTTTACTGGGTGCCTGCAAGACCCTGTGGACAGGCCATTTCATTTACTGCTGGCCTAACCTTTTAAGGCAGGTTTGATGCTAATTTGGCAAAGGAGGAAACTGAGCATCAGTTGAGTCTCATTGGTGACCTTACCAAAGTCACACAAGTAACCAATGGTTGAGCAAGGTCTCAAAACATGGGGTCTGCCTGCAACATCACACCCACACCCACCTCCATGGCATAGATCACAGGCACAGACAACCTGACCAACTACCACAGGCGGATTAAGCAGACACAGGATATCACTATGCATTACAAGCAAAGCCTGCTCAACTAACTAGCAATCACCACAAGTCCCTTCCCTCTAAGTAGGATCAAACCAATTGAATCACTTTTTGTGCAGCAACATGGCTCTATATATCTGAGGGTGCAACTTGGAATAGCCTGTGTGTGGAGCACCTTAGACAGGACAGGTGCTCTGAGGTGTTAGAAATGCAAAAAATGAACAAATTGGCCCAAACTTTGAGGTCTTTGCACTAATAGCTCAAGTGACAGTCTCAGAGGGTAAGATTACTGGGGTAGAATGCTGGTGTAGAGAGAATGTAGCAGATGAAAGGGTAAGGACAGGCATGACAGTAGAGGATCAACCTCGTGGTCTTAAGAAACCATGTTAGCTTGCTGCATGAGTCAGCTTTCCTGTAGCTGGACACAATGCACAACACTTACAAATTAAGGTCAGAGAGGTTTCATTTGGCTAAAGTTTTAAGGGTATTCAGTCCACAGTCAGCTGGCTCCCAGGTAGAAACATGGCAGAAGGGCACTGTCTTAGTCACTTTCCTCATGGCTGAAACACACTACTAGACACTCACAACTTAAAGGAGGAGACAGTTATTTTAGTTCATGTTTTTAGTCTCTAGGTGGCTGGCTTCAAGGCAGGTTGGCATGGCAGAAAGGGTGGCAGAGGAAAGGTACTCACTTCCCTCTAGGTCACGCCCCCAGTGACCCACTTATTCTGAACAGACTCTACCTCTTGACAACAAGTCAGCTATAATGCCACCATGATCCAGTGACTTTCCAAATACATGAGGCTTGGGGGAATGGGCATTTCAGGGGTGGTGGAGCCAAGCTGCTCAGGGCATGGTGGCCAGGAAACATAGGAGGGAAACAGTAGCCATAGAAGAATGGGCAAGGTACCAGATCTAGACTCCAAGGCCTCCAGGACCCATCCAGACACCACTGATCTCTAGGGCAGGTCCCAAAGCTGATCAGGTTGACACTCTGCCCTAACCACCACACTACCCCTGGCAGGGTGGGAGGATATTAACATAAGAACACAATACGGCTCCATATTTCCCATGCTGATGAATCTCTTAAGTGTGCGCTGTGCCAGGCTAGGAAGGATATCCTAGGTTTATACCTCTTCTCCCTCCTTCACACATATACAAAATGACCATGGCCTGTTCACGCACTTTTGTATATCAATTGATGGGGCTCCATTGTCATAAACCTCAACACCACAGTATACCAAAGGAAGGATTAAAGAGTGCTGATGAACGTTCAGGGATAATGGCCCCGATATGTCTATCCCTGAATGCACAGGAGCCTTTTACCTATCCATTCCAATATTCCCAATATCAAGTTAAAAACTTCATTAACTTCTCTGTTAGGTTGGTTTCTGCAATGACTTGATTAAATCATAGATCAAAGTTCACGTGTTTTCTTTTTTGCTAAAATGTACAAATACAAGTTACACCCACCCTTGTGCTGTTTCCAGGCACCCTCTGGGATGAGGGCAGTTGGCTATAACTAATGCTTTGAGTCCAGTAATCTATCTGTCCTGTCTAAGGTAACAATGAACTAAGCAGAATTCAAGAAGCCAACAGTGTTCTAAAAATAAATGTTCTTTTCTGTTTTGCCTGTTTTTCCTTTCCTTTACATGCTCTTCATTGTCTATCAACTAACCATTGTGGTTGTGCAAGTCACGGGCAAGAGGGTCTCTTGAGACTTTTGCAAGTGTACCTCGTGTGCTATGGTTACGGCACATACCGGTTTTTCCATGGCTGCCCCCTTTGATAGGAGCCTCTGGCTGCAGGTACCCACATGAGCTGGCAGGCTCTGGGTTCTCTGTCCCTCTCCAGCATCAGTCCCACCCATGCCTGCCCCTACCACTTTACCCTAAGGCCTCTCCAGGCAGCTTCTCCACTCTCCCATGCTTCATGCACCTTTCAGAACAACCCACTTTCTTGCTTTTTCCTGCTTACCAAGAGACTGTCCACAGGACACTTTGTTTGTTGTTTTTTTGAGGCAGGGTCTCACTATGCAGTTCAGGTTGGCCCTGAACTCACTTTGTAGCCCAGGCTGGCTCGAACTTGCAACAATTCTCCTGCCTCAGCCTCCCTAGTGCTGGGATTACAGGTGTGTGCCACCACCTCCAGCTTCCACAGGACACTTTGGATGAAAAAATCCATGTGGAAATTAACAGTCATCTGTACTCAGGTTCTAAAGGGTGAAAGTTCTTATCCTGGGCAAAAAGCAGTCAGACTGAAACCTGGGTGAGCAATGACTTAAGCAGGCACGGGAGCATTTCTACCATGACGATTGCCAAATAAGGTTTTTTAGGGTAGAATGCCTCCACCTCCTCTCTTATAAATTTGATTGCTGGGTTTAAAGCATAAAAGATGCAGGCCTGTGAGTCGTGGGCAGAAGGTACGACAGAGAAGCTTGCTGCACAGACCGTGAAGACTCAGGTCACTGTGGAGACCACTCTCCAAAGCAGATTCCAGACTAGTACTTTGGCTGGTGCCTATCTAACTCCAGAGATGGTGACAACTGTGGCACTGGAACCATTGCACAATCTGAAACATCCTTCCTTTAAGATGTCAGGCCTGTCTAGGCCCTTCTCTGCCTCTGCCACAGGAGAAACTATATCAGCTAGGAGCCTACACACTGGTCCTCTGATTCACTTTTTGAATTTTACTAATTTCACAGAGGAGATAAACCAAAGGACAACCAGTTCTTTTCTTTAAGAACTTGGATTATTTTTGTTGGCGCTGTGCATCACTGTGACACCCTCCTGCTCCATCATCCTGTATCAGCCCCTTAAATACAAGGCCAACTCAAGAAACAGCCGAAACTCATCTCTGCTTTACAAGAGCTTCTATTTTCATGGATTATGCTTCAAATGATAGCAGTGGGGATTAAACTTTCATTTGCAAGTAACCTTAACTTGTCTATAACCTAGGCAAGCTAGCTGGATGGTGATAGTAATAATCTGAAACAGATGTGCACTCAGGGGTGAGGGTGAGGAAGCTAGCAAGAGTAGAAAAGCTATTGTGGTAAAAAAAAAATCCTCTAGAGAGAGACCAGCCAGTCAGCACAGTGCAGCCCCATGGAGCACCCACTGTAGCTCTCCCTGACAGCCACACATCACTTTGCAAGTATTGGCAGCATGAAGTTAACATCACTCTAGGCTTAGTTTTCTGTTGCAGCTGGGCGGGCAGGTGATCAAAAGGATAAGGGCTTGGCATACAGCAAGAAGATGAGGAAAGTGGCCAGGCAAGGAAGGGACAACCAATGAAGTCTCCGAGGAGCTTAGCACTGGGCAGGGTGGGAGGGAGGGACAGGGACACAGCCCGGTCCCAGGGTACAGAATCCTTCCTCCATTGCTCAATGGCAGCTGAATGAACCTCTGAAAGCCAACCCTCAGGGAAAGGGCTTACTGCTCTGTGGTATTCTCAGAATGCCCATTCAGGCTTGCAAAACTAAGCAAATGACTGAATAACACCTGGTTGGTTTGAATATTTGTGCTTGCAGCTTACTAATAAATCATAGATGTGTGCTTACCACACATCCATCCTCCTTAACCTGGTGTGTAGTTTCCTCATATTTAATTATAGCTGCACCACCATCATATTGCCCCAGCTAAGTAGTCAGTAAGAATACCTCATAGCTCTGAATCAGACATAATTTTTTTTTTTTCTTGGTACCGGGGATCGAACTCACGACCTCCTGCTTGCCAAGCAGGTGCTTAAGCCAGTGGGCTAAATCCCCGGCCCTGAATCAGACATAATTAACAGTATTTCATACAGAATATGTTTGTGCCTGATTCATTTTGTGTGATTAAATCATACTTAACAGCTTAGCAGGCTATTTGTTGAAAATTTTGACTTCTTTGAGTTCAACTTCATAGTTCATACAAATGAAAACCTATCAGCAAACACAGCATGCCAGCAAAGAATGTAACAAAACATGGCCCAGTGCAGCCAGAAACAAGGGTAGGTCATTCTACATAATGTTCCTTATCACTAGCTTTGTGTACTTAAGGAGCACAGAACTTTGAAGCATAAGATACATACTATTTCTCTGTAAGTTCCTGGCTACCAACTCCCTCCTTGGTTTCCTGCATATCAAAGGAGAGCTTTCCACAGGCAGTATCCTGAACATTCCCAGCGATACCCAAACATTGGTCAACATTAATGTCCTTTTGTCTTCAAGCTCCAGCCCCAACACCTCTCTCTCCACTCTCATCCTTGCACCAGGAGCCCTGCCTACACACGTGCTCTTCTGTCCCCCCTGAGAAAGTGCTTCACCAGAGTGAAATCCTTGGGTAACTGACAAGCCAGATAGGTGGGTAAATGTTTCATCTTTTATTTATTGTTCTTTCTTTGATTCTTCTACTTCTGAGAATAAGAAAAATAGAACCAATAGCCTTTGCAGCACTGAGCAAATGGTGGGAGCCGACTGGTATATGACCTTGTGGAAAGAATGGGTAAAGGTGACCAAGAAATAAAAAGGGGCACAATCTCAATTGTTTTGGTTTTCTTTTCACAGATTTTTGAATAAGCAACTATAGTTTGAGGAGTTTCTTGGATGTAAGCAGAGAAAGTATGCAATGAAACTGCATGATAAGGCAGATCAGGGTCACCATGACCACCCAGAAGGAATTAACTTTAGTGTCATTAAAATAAATAATGAATGAACAAACGTTAGTAAATTAAGCAGTCACTAATGTGAACCCTTATTTATATTATTTGTGGTCTCTCTGAAAAAAATCTTAATAAGACTAGGTTTAACAGAATTTTGGGGGGGTATGTTTATTGAGAGTACCTAAAAATTATTTTACTTAGAAATGATTTTCCTGGAAACCACCCAAAATCTAGAAAAAGCACTTATGTATCAAGCACCAGGAATAAGCTTTGATGGAAAACTTTCCAGAAAGCTTTCTTCCTATCCATGGTGACAGCCAACAACACTCTCAATATTTTCTGGGAGTCTCGTAATATTTACATTATTAGGATACTATATTTTCCTTTAGAAGGGACAAGCAATTGATATATTTTCACATGTGGGCAGAGACATTTTTGATTATCTATAATCATATGAAACAGAAATGAATTGGCAATTGACCTAATTGAATTGACAGTCCAATAATACCAAGAATCTTACTCCATGAACAGGCCTCTAGTAACTTGTCTGCCTCTACTACTAGATAAGGTCATTCAAGGCAGGAACATATATTTACATCCCAACAGCTTATCACAGTGCATGTAGCATGTGCTAAAAATTTTTGAGTACATAAATAATTGAGTATATAAATAATATGAGTATTATTGAGTATATAAATTGAGTATATAAATTGAGTATATAAATAATAAATATAAATAAATAAATGAAATGATATTCTTCTTCTACTCATCAGTTCACCATTCCAACATCCCAGTTGAAGGCTTATATTTTGTGGTTCTTACCACCAACAACCGTTGAGAAGAAGTGTTATTTTCAGGTAAAATGGCCCAAATAATACATGACCAAAGAGAATCCTCTAGCTTTGGTAACCCCACACTAAATGACTCTTCCCTACTTAAATTGACCTTGCATAGTGATACCTTTAACAAATTAGTTGATATTTTACCTTATTGACAATGTTTTAATTAATATAGAACCTATTTTGCTTCCAGAGAGACTATAAACCAGCCTTTGCAGCCTCATACCATTTGAGGCTCTGCTGGCATAATAGTAAGTTGGCGAGGGGTATTCTTTCCTGCCCAGGTTGAAGTTCTCTTAGGTAAAACATACACACTAAAGCATTTTCTTACTGTAAAAGCTGCCCTAACTCAGGGCAAGGTGACCTGCATCAGTAATGCATCCCTGGATAAGTGCAGCTGACTCATGAAGCGGACGTGCATGATAAGAAAAAGGACTGCGGCTCTATCCCAGCCAGAGGATGGTAACTCCATCTGCACAAATGGGGCTGATCTTATCCTGTGAACAGCTCGGAGAAGCATCCTGGGAGAACTGATCTTCCCTTTGGCACAAAGGAAGGGAACAGGAACTCTTAATCACTAGGCAGACACTCAACTTGTGAGATGACACAAGTTCCGGATCACACAGAATCTGCAGTCATTGAACAATATCAAAAACCTCAGTAAGCCAGGAAATACTAACAATGTCAATAACTGATAATTAGCAACTGAGTATTTTATCATCCACAGTCCCAAGTTAAGCATATAAGTTTTCCATCAAGACTTAATTCTCAGTGCTTGATACATCAGTGCATTTTCTAGATTTGGGGCAGTTTCTGGGAAAATCATTTCTAATTAAAATAATTTTCAGATACTCTCAATAAATGTACCCAAAGAAATTCTGTTAAACCTCCTTAATTACCAATGATTTAGGAAATTACATTTTTATTTTTCAGTGGAGAAAGAGGAGGGTTAAAGTGGTTAACTACCTTGCTAGAGTGAGAATTTAAGTGTACTTGATCAAATTCACCAAGAATTTTCTGGCTTCAGGAAAGGTTTTCTGGAAAAAATTTTAGGTTATGGGGGGGGGCATATTCTAAAATATCCCATGGAGTAATTTCCTTTTACAAATCACAATAGTCTCCCCTCCCCTTTAGACCTCACTTAATCACATGACAAACTCTAATAACCATATGACCCTACATGGCAAAAATGGATAAGGGACAGCACTGCTCCCACATACAGACTGTCCTTTCAGACACTTGAGTAGTGGAAGCATGGGTGATTCACTTAGACTCCCAAGTCCTCCACTTCTTCATCTATAAAAGGGACCACTGAATGAACTTGGTCACAGCTTGGCCGTGTCATCATACCCTAGAATCTCAGCTTCCTTGTCAGGCATGGCCCAAGGAGCTTATGCAAGGTGTCTGTCTTTCCTTCAGAACCTCTGAAACCATGTCTACTGGATGAATCACCTGGCCATTTTCCAAGGGGCAATGCTGACATGTGACAAAAATATTTAAGTCAATTTAAGTCAAGTTTGTCATTCACAAACCATTTCCAAATATGATTAAGTGGCTTGGTTTCCACATCACAGGTTTAACAAATGTAGTCTAGAATACAGTTTGCTTTAAAGCAAGCATGATTTCAGACCTGAGTCTCTTCTGAAATAAAGACGACTGCTTTAGACTTAAAGTAACAACTGTTAATTTCCTGTTTATTTCACTGGACTTCCAACTGCAAAAAGCGACATGATTTTTCAGTCTCTGGGTATAGTTAAGATACAATTCACACCGTAAGAATTAAAAAGGTTTTTTTAAAAAATATACAATGAGTTTTCTTTTTATTCATGCCAACAGGAAATATACAACCATGCTCAGTGTTTTAGGTCCTATTTCTCAGTCTTGCTCAATTTTACATTTCTTGATTAGTGCTTTTTGGCCTATAACCAGTGCCATTATAAAAACAAACATGCAGCTTCTCTGGAAAAATGTGACTGAGGAGGAGTATGGCACTAGAATTCACTGATCTTAAATACAGAATAAACTGATTATTAGATCACTCCCCACCAGGGAGAAGTGCCCTGAGGCCACTTGAATCTGCATAATGTGGGGCCTGCAATGCCTAGAAACAACCCTGATTCACAGCAAGTGCAGAATATGAATACATTGGTAAAGTTTTCCACAAGAGCCCTTAATTTCTCACTACTTTTTTTTTACCCCTTCTCAATAGAACAAGGATAGTAGAATATGTTTCCTAAGTTTTCACAAGCATCAAGTAACAGAAAATTTGTGAATACACTTGTGAAAAATAGAACATTGTATTAGTATCAACCATCTCTTCTTATCCAGCACAGGATCTGGTACATAGGAAATTCTCTGATTTATTGCTGATAAAACACATTTTTTAGTCCCTTTGACCTTCTGCATATCTGATGGTTAACGTCTACTTTCTAGAAATTTCATTTTCACATTTAAAAAACTTCTTTGTGTCTCTCACTTCATTTCTCCTTATAGTTTTTGGAAGTCCTCCCGCAGTCCAATTCTCCTTGCTGAACCTCAAAACTGGAGTGGCATCTACCTCTACAGTCCTTTGGAACCTCCAGGGTCACCGGTGTCTCTACAGTGACACTTTGAGGTGTACTTACATGGTGCTTCCCTGAACAGGGATAATAAATGCAAGGAGACAATAAGCTGTACAATAAACCTGGCATTTCAATGAAATAGGAACTAAAAATATGCTTGGTATAATGATAAGTACTGCTCTGGGTTTTTCTTGTCCACTCTAGATTTTTATAGTGCTAATTGCTTAATTTCTCTCAACTTTAAGATTATAGCGAGTCCTTCTCCAATACTGGGTAATAATTTTATTTGTCTGAAGCTGATATTTTACACTCAGATCTCATCTAGCACTTCTGACCCTGATATAGTGTACAGCAAAAGAAACTTTTCCAAGAAGTAATTCCCCACTGCTTTTATGTCTATTCCCTGAGCTTTGCTTAAAGATCCCTTAATTGTTACAGAACTCCTGCCTGTATTTAATATCATGGCAGCTGGGACAAAGATATTCAAGATGAAATTTGTGATATTGTTCCAAATGAATCCATGAGGTCAGGCCTGAGGCAAAAGGGAGGACAATGTCAAAAAAATCTGCATGTCTTAGGTCCTGTGAGCTACCCCATCACAATGCCTCTTTATTTCAACACATTTCACCATTTTGCCACCTACAGACTCAACAACGTGATCTGGACACTAAGACGAAGATGTGCTTACTGAAATAAAAACCAGCATCAAAAAACCATACATTGACGACTCTGGACACCCAAAGATTCTGAGACGAGGGACACTGGGGAAGGACACGTTTTTTCAGAGCCCTCTGGGTTTTCAGGACAAATTCTAGCAAAGCAAGGGCTGCGGGGATATTGCATCAGGCGCTTTGCTTCCACCGCCCAGAGCCTTTGTGCCGCTGCCCCCAACCCCGTCAGTCCTACGCGGATTTCAAATACTCTCACCATTTACACTACAAGGTGGTGCTTGCCTACCTCCAGGCAGAGCTAAAATAAACCAGATCCGGGCAGCCGTGGGCTGGGCGACTCACGAGGTGCCCTCCAAGCGCCCCAATACCATGCGGGAGCCCAGCTGTACTGACGACTCCTTCTTCCCTCGGGTGGGAGGGATCCCCAAAATGTGTGCAGACAGGAGCACTGGGCAGAAATCTACTGGGATAGAGTTTAGCCCCTGCCAAGGACTCGTGTGCGTCAATTATTATGAAGTCCCAACAACAACGTTTGGTGCCGTTTTTATTCGCTTTCAGGAAAACTGGGCCAGTTTTCAAATAACTTTACGTCCCAGGCCTGGGCAGGGGGTGGCCGCCCGCGGACAGCCAGTAGGGCAGTGTCCTGCACACGCCCACTCTGCGGGCCGGACTGGGACCTGCGCGCCCCCAGGCGACGCCTTTACCTCGAGCCGGCTCAGGCTGGAGCTCTTGGAGCGCGACTTCTTGCGCAGGTACACCGAAAAGAACCTGCGCACCGTGAACTTCTTCATGCCAAGATCCATCGCCCTGCGCCCAGCCGCGAGCAGCCGTAGGGCCGGCGGGCTCGCATTCCCGGCGCATCCCAGGCGCAGGAGAGGTGCGCAGGCGGGCGCGCTGCCGGGACCCCGGCGCGGCAGTCCCGGTCGCGGGCGCAGGAAGCAGCACAAAGGGCAGGCCGCACCGGCCACTGCTTCGGGCCCAGGGATCACTCCCGCCGCGCCTCCGCCTCCCGCCCGAGGACTAGCTCAGACAGCACGCCCCGCCCCTGGGCCCGCCCCGGCCCCGGCCCCGCCCTGCCCCCGCCAGACTTCCAACCAACGCCCCGCCACAACGCCACGCCCACTCCAAATCCTCCTATCAGCGACTACCGACCGCTCCCCCGGGGGTAATATCCCCTTCCTTCTACTCTTCTCCTGGGAGTACCAGCATCTGGCAGCCCCACCCCGTTCTGCCCACTGCCAATCAGCGTCTGTCGCCCCGCCCACAGCTGCCCCGCCTCTGCCACTGCCTCCAATCAGTGCCTGCCGCTCACTGCCCCAGGCGCTCAACCCTCCTCCTACTACTCCATCCTTCAGGGTACCTGCTCGGTGCGGCACCGCCCCTACGCTGCCCCGCCCACAACCCGCCACAGCCAGTCAGCGAGCGCAGCCGTCGCATGCCTCATAAACCCTACCGGGACCACTCCCAGCTCCACCGGGTGGTGGGGATGCCCCGAAGCAGCTCCGGGACCTTGTTCCTCTGATCCTGCCCTTTTAGGGCCTTTTCTGCCTTGGGATTTATTCAGTTTTCTTTCCTTAAAAATTTATGTTAGCATCTTAGCGTCATCATTTTTCTGCACAACAAACTTTAACGGTTAATGAGCAAGCGCTCTACAAAAGGGCAGCACAAATGTTGCGCTGTCCATCTCTCCTTCCAGCCTTGCTGGTCCTTGACAGCCTGGAGGCCCGGGTTAAGACTGGGTGGGGGTGAGGATTCCTCTCCTGCTACTCAGAATCAGTCGCCCTTCTCCTGCTTGCAGCGAAACAGACACCTCACGTGGAAGGGCGGTAGTGGGGGAGGACAGGACAGCCTACTGGGGAAGCCTCCCTTTACAGCAGCTGGAGAACAAAGACATATCCGCTCTCTGTGACCTTTGGCTCCATATATAGAAAATTATCCAAACAGATGACTTATCAGGTCCTGCACAGGAATATCCTGAGACACAATGACCTAGGTCTTCGGGTGAGAGTCTTGAGGCACAGCATGGGATTTGCCTTAAAGGACCACCTTCCCCCCCCCCCGCGCGCAAAATAAGTAAATAAATAAATTAATAAATAACCATGCTCATCAGAGGGCTGCAGGCAGACTCTGGGCAGCCTGCTCTGTTTTCCTTTCGTGCAAAATCCACTCACTGAGCTTATGTTTTAAAAGAGAAGAAAACAAAACTCACTGATATACTACTATAATTGCCTGAAAAAACAAAAAACATTTGTGTGGTATTGAGTTTACAAGAATCCGTCTTTTACAAAGCAAATTGTAAACAAAAACAAAAACCTCCTGTGTGTGCTTTTATTCCTTCTGCTGAATAAATGTCGCATTAATGCTTGCAGTATGCTACATTTTGTCAGGGTGGATAAAAAGACATAGGGATATTTCTAGATAAGAATGTGTAAGCTCATGCTGCACCCAGATGGAGGTGAAGTCAAACACTCTTTCTGGGTTTACTGAAGACTCCCATTTTTATGATACTCCTTGGTTGCACAGTGGGTTGTAGGAAGCATTTAGCATCAGGACTCAGCTTCTACTTGCCTTGGTGAATTTGGGCACACTGGTGTGCTGTGCCCCACTGCTCATCTCTAAGATGAAAATATGAGTAAAATAGGCTACATTCACTTCCCGGGTTACTATCAGGCTTATGCAAAACAATGGATGTCTCTGGTGCTTCACAAACTAAGTGATTTTCATATAACATAGTACTCTGCATGAATATTTTTCTCTGAAGAGCTACAGAGCCCTGAAAAGAAACTAAACATTCCTTTGCTCTCTCTCAAGCCAGTTTGTCAGTGGAATGCCCATCAGAACTGATTTACTGCTTCCCTGTAAGGTTCTTGCAGGAGGATTTTTATCTACCCCCTGATGGTTATTACCCCCTACCCCGCCACCCCAGACCACTTAGACTTCCTGGCTATGAGCAAATACACAGACTGTGTGGGCCACACAATATTGCTGTTCTGTCACAGAAAGCAGCAGATGGCGCTTGGGCCAGTCACTGTCTCCAGGAATGAGGAAAAGGCCAGCTCAGCTAAGTTTCCAGTTATGTGTGTGCTGGTAAACCTTTTCAGACAGGTGAACAGTATGCCAACTAGTCCAATTCATGGGCATCCCACTCAAGATAGACACCTCAAAGCAACAAGGTTTGCATTTTACCAAATCAATATTAAATCTGTGTCCAACAGAATTAGAAAGGAAATGTCTTATGGGACATTCATGATTCCTCCAAAGTTAAGTACAATAAAATTCATTGCTAAAACAAGTCTGCTTGCTTTTGTTGATGTCCCAGTAAGATATTTATGTAATGAAACCCTCCAGACAACCAAGTCTGAAATAGGTCCAAATTGTTTTTTACCTGGGTCCAAATTATCTTTCCCAAATATGAGAAAAGAAAATTTAAACCTAATATTAAGGCTTGTGCCCAGATTACAGAGTGAGAATAGACTTGGGAGAAGACAAACAGCCCAGGTGACCCCCAAATATCCTGAGTTTTGCTCTGACCTAAGCACAGTAATCTTGAAACTAAATTCCATAGCTCCTGCTGCTTCTAGTATAGTCAGTATGGGCTCAACAGGTGATGAGTAAATACCTGTTAGCACCTGGCACAGTGGGTGGCATCAAGAATGTAAGAGTTTAGCATTTTAAGACTTCCACAGTGTCATGGAAGGGAAGGGAATGACAGATGTAATACAATTTTTTATGTAACATGAGAATAATGTACAAAAATGAGATACAGAGATAGGTAAGAAGTCAGTTCTATTTGGAGAAGTTGAGGAGGTGGTGGCCCTTGGTCTAGTAGTTGAGGAGGTGGTGGCCCAGGGTCTTCTTACCCTGAAGGGTAAGAAGGCATTCCTAGACAGTAGAGTTTATTGGCAAAGTTGGTGTGGTCTCTGCATTTTAAAAAGATGTTTTGTTCTCAGGGAAACTGATGAGCATGGAGTGCTATTTTCCTGATGAGCCAAGAGGTAGATCCAAGAGTTTCTAGTTAGTTCACCTCTAGCCAAATGTCTAGCCCTGTTGGAACAGGTTTGCAAGTTACTAAGATTTCTAAACTTATAAAATTTATTTATTCTTATAATTATTTCTAATATAATTCCAAATTACACTTCAGGTCAACTTTTATATTTCTTGAAAGTAAAGATAAAAATTCTGTCTTCAAGTAGCTAGGGATACAGCTACTTGCCTGGCAACCGCAAGGTCATGAGTTCGATCCCTGGTACCAAGAAAAAAATTCTGTCTTCATTAGAATGAAGGTTCTGCATGTTGATGGATCCATAGTGGCTAAATTCACTAAGGGTTACAGGTCATGAATTGTGTTTTTCCAGAAGGTTCCTTGCTAACTGAATTATCCTATCAGATACTCCAGAGATGGCAGTGCCCAACTCATACAAGGCAAGCAGCCTTACCAGAGCACTGCTCAAACACCTTCTGTGTCTGCATTATATGTACATTTAACTAAGGTTTCTGTTGTGTAGTCCCAGAACACATGGAAAGCTCTTCCTTGGGTGGTAAGATTATAGGAGAGTGGGCCAGGATTAAGCCCATCTAACTGAACCCCTCTTCTCAGCTGTGTTCCTGTGTTTTTTAAGTGTTTATTACTATGATGCTTCCTGGAGGTGGGAATTCAGGAAGAATGGCAATAGGATATCAACTGGGGGCATATCCAGAGCAATGATGTGTCCAAAGGGGGCTTGGAACTCTCAGGGAAGTTTCTTGTTTGCCTCTGGTCTCCCAGCTCATTCCTGGCTCTTCTCCCACAGGATGCTGATCTCAGGTCATATTTGTATATCTGGTTATTGAGTTTCAAGCTGTAGAGACTGTCAAGGTTTGAAGTCCATTTGCCTCCCCAGCCAACTAGAACAATTCTATTTCTATTGGTTTTAAATAGCCTATACCTGTGTACCACTTGATTTGGGTGAACGATGCAGTAGTTACAAGGGTCAAGATATACAAAAATGCCAATTCTGTTCTTGAAAACAGATAGTTTTGGTTATTCAGCAGGTGAGACACATCTAGGCTCTCATGAATTCGGAGGGGTCTGGCAGAGCATAACTATAGTTATGGCTCCCAAAATGGCAAGAAGGAAGGGATGAAACTCCAATGAAAGCATTTCCACTTAAGACAGAGTGAATTAAGAGATGACAGGAATGCAGATGAGAACAGCAGAGATAAGAGTAAGGGAGTGCCTTAGTTTTTTCACCACAGAGACAAAATTCCCAATACTCAAAGTTAAAAGAGAAAAGGTTTTCTTAGCTCACAGTGTGTAGAGATTTCAATCATAACCCACTGGCTTCACAGGAGGGTGGCTCATGGCAGAAGGGCAACCATTCATGGTGGCAGAAGACACCAAAAGCAACAAAAGAAAGAGACACAAGCCTCTTTCTTATATTGTATCTAGTTATATTGTATCTAGTTATATTGTATCTAGTCCACCGAGATTAGGGTGGTGCCAACTCAATCAGTGGAGTGATCCAGCAATGACCCACTCTTAACCCCAGCACCCTTAATCTTAGCATTGCACTACAAATCAACCACACACTCTAGATTGAGCCACCTCCAAAAAACCCCTATGAACACATGAGGCTTGGGGAGAGAGGCATCTAGACAAAAACCGTAACAGGCACCCTGGCAAATAGGTCAGGCACACCTCTGGCATGGCCAGTGTCCTCTCCTTAGGTGTTCAGGCATTGGAAAGCACAAAATCAGACTCCCAACTCAGAGAAAGGCACAGACTGGGATTCAGACGGAGAGCTACAGCCAGAGATGTAGGATAGATAAGGTCTACTTTCTCAGTTCATCTCCAGGACACAAAACAATATTGTCAGCCATTGCCCCATGCTGTATGGTGGATCTTCAGGACTTGTATAACTCAGTGTGTACATTTGGACCTCTTGTTACCCTAAATGTCAGACCCTGTCAACCTCTATTCTAGTGTTTCTCTAAATTCAGCTATTTTAGAGTCCCCATTTAAGTGAGCTCATGCAGTCTTTGCACTTTGGGGTCTGTTTTTTTCATACTGAAGATTAACCCAAGGCCTTCTCATTGAGCTACACCCTCAACCCTTTTTTAAAATTTTGAAACAAGGTCTTGCTAAGTTGTTAAATTTCTCAGGCTGAGCTAGAACTTGTGTTCCTTCATATCAGCCTTCCAGAGTGCTGGGATTATAGGCATGCAAAATTGTGCCCTGACTGCATATGGCTTATTTCTCTTACCATAGTGACCTCCAGGTCCAAAGGTAACTATACAAGGTGGTGAGAAGTTAGCTTCAGTGTGGGAGTCACTGCTGAAGTGTGCTTACATTTAACACCATGTTGTTTGCCTGAAATACGTACCAATTTTATTGTCAAGGACACCTCAATAAAACTGGAAAAATACAAAGAATGAATGAGGGAGGATAGACAGAAATCAAAGTTGTTAATACAAAGGGAGAACAAGAGACATAAAGCTCAAGAAACCAAGTGAGAAATCCTGAGTAAAAGAAAAGCAGAAGTAGGGAGCTTAATGAGTAACAAGAAAGCAAAAATGTATGGTGACTCAAGGGCTGGGGTTGAGTAGAACCAGATACAAACTGAAACACTGCAGAAAAGCCAAGAACAGTGAAGAACCCAATATAGATATGAAATACATTTAAGGGGAAATTACTACAACCACAGAGTGATTTATAAAAGTGAGGCAGAGTGGAGGAGTATATCTCTTCCACTCTCTCTGGATGCACATGTGAGGATGTGAAATCCAGAGCTGATATAGCTATCTTGGGACCATGAGGGAGCCAGCTGTCATGACAAGCACACCAAAACTGACAATTGGAAACATCCTGGGGCCTGATCACCTTGCCAAGCTACTGTGACATCCAGTCCTGAAGCCAAACTTCTTTGAGGTCTGTTTCAATGAAAAATAACCAATCTCTTTTATAAACTGAGTTTTTTGGGTTATTTGCAACTGAAAGAAATTTAATTGTCATATTCAGCAAGATATTCATTGTTTACTCAGTTATTCAACTACAGATTTTAATTGTTATTAAGTCTAAATTTATATACATATTAAATAGTTTAATAGTCATTATATTTGTAAAATTTATTGCAGTAGAAACTGCTGTGAAACTAATTAGTTATAAAGATATAGGAATTACTTATTTGAACTTGTGCAAATGTTATGTGTGCAATGATTTCTGTCTCAGTACTCAGCTCTGCACACTCCTTCAGGAAGATCACAGGCCAGTTAATAATTATCATACACAAAAATATTTTATGATGAAGGGAAAAGCCCTAACTTTTAAGATAATAAGCATGCACCAATCCTTTTGAGGGGCAGAGGGAGTTGAGGGGCACAAAAAGGACAGCTTTTCAGACCAGGCAAAGCAGAGCAGGGTAAAGAAAGAGAAAGCACCATACACACAGAGGTTCTAGGCTTTGACACTGTTGATTCAGGCCTTACTGGCTGGGCAGAGCATGGGTTCAGGATATAGGGAACAAAACAAGTGACATTTGTCCTAAAATAACAAGTGAGAGATTAAAAGAGTTCATGTGGTACGGGAACATACTCTTGTTTAGAACATATTCTTAGCAACAGGGTGCAGAGTATCAAATCCATGGAAAGCAGAAATTGTTTCAGTAAAAGAATGCTTGTAACAACCTTGGATACAACAGTGGCAGTTTCTGATGAAAAGTGAAACCACAGCAGGTGCAGTGGTGGGGGGGAGGGAGAGGTGTAAGAAAGACCCTCAGCAGCAGAGTTGGACCAGTGTTGGGGTTCCAGTCCATAGGCCACACTTTGGTGTTTCTCATTCTGGTCCTTGTACTGAGTCTTACATGTGGATTCAGAGAGGTTGCCATACACCTGTGGTTTTAATACAGTCCAGAGTGACCCCAACCATGTAAAACAAAGGCACTGTAAGTCACTAAGATGAGAAAGTCATAGAAGTCTAAAACTGGCAATGTTACTTTGCCAAAATTTTGAATTGTTTAGTATTTTTCATACATTAAATATCTGAAGTCCTAAAAAATATAGACAAAATATCTAAAAATTAAGAACTGAGATTTTGCAGGAAATCGAGCTTCTGGCTAGCTACCGGTACACTGGACCGAGTCCCGGAAGCTCCACCACCTTAGTACAGCATGCCCAGAGACCTTCTCTATGTTCAGGAGGCAGAAGTTGAGCTGGGGGACTAACCACCCTGGAGATCTCTTCCGCTCCCTAGGACAAAGGACTGCGGCCCCAGTCTCCGTGGGCTCCAGTTCCCCAGGCCCAGCATCCGCCTTACAATTTAGGGAGCCAAGAGCCTGCAGAGGGGAGTTAGGACCCTGTGAGGTGAGTCCTGCCACCCCAAGGCAGGCTTGTGGAGAGTTGGTGACCTGTGCTCTAGGCAATTGAGCTTCTGGATAGCTACCGGGTACACTGGACTGAGTCCCGAAGCTCCACTGCCTTAGTGAAACACGCTCAGCAGCCTTCTCTCAGTTCGGGAGGTGGAGGACGAGCTGGGGGCCTGACAGCCCTATGTGGGCTGGCCGGGGGAGAGCTTAAAACCAGCATTCACAGCAGTTGAGATCATACTCACCCCCTTGGACACGGGACTGTGACCCGAGAGTCTGTGGGCCCCAGTTCAAGAGGCCCAGCTTCCACTTATCAATTTAGGGAGCCAAGAGCCTGTGGGCAAGCCAAGGCTGCTCCAGGAACTGAGGGTGCAGGAGGTAACTTGCCACACATCCAGAGGAAGCTTTGGAACAGTGCTCAAAGCAAGGAAATATAGAAAAATGACAAAAGGAAAGACCAAAAGGCAGGCTCAAAACTCCAGCCCACCCCAAGAAAGCTTAGGAGCCATGTACATAGAAGATAAAAGAAGCCATACACCTGAAATGTCTGAAATGATATCAAATGAAATAAAGATGCAACCAGGGGAAGCTATGGAGAAATTCAAATCAAAAGTACTTGCCCAGGTAAAAGAAAAAATGGTAAAAATAGTGAAAGAAATAATGAACACATCTAGTGAAAACACAGCTAAAAAATTAGAGGAACAAAGCAAACAGATAAAATCCCTGAATGAACACTATAAGAAACAAACAGAATACATAAAGCAGATTCAAAGAGATATACAGGAAATCAAAAATGCAATTGAAAGCTGCCAAAACCACCTCAACAAAAATGAAGATAGAATTTCAGACCTCAAAGATAAGATTGCAGCCAGTGAACAGGAAAGCAAAGAGCTCTTAAAAATAACAAAGAATCAGGAAATAACAATTCAACACCTGCAAGATGATGCAAAGAAAAATAACATAAGATTAATAGGGATAAATGAAAAAGAAGGGGACAGCCCAAATGATATCAAAAGGATATTTACAGAAATAATAGCTGAAAACTTCCCAAACATGAGAAGAGAAACTGACATCTGGATAAGTGAAGCATATAGAACTCCAAACAGCCATAACCAAAATAAAACTACACCCAGACACATAATAATCACCATCCCAGAAATCCACCATAAAAACAGCATACTAAAAGCTGTTAGA
>PVJX010004399.1:0-95331 GCA_004027295.1 Dolichotis patagonum | reverse complement strand
TAATAAAAACAAAGCATTAAAGACATTATAAGACTTCAAAAGCAAGTAATAATCAAACCAGAGTGGGTATCTTAGTGAATCTTGTCATCTTCAGTGTAGTTGCCTATACTCTTAGACTTGATGCTATCCATCACAACAGATTTAAATAAAATCAGTCAATACAAAGTAGCAATCTAACAAACCAAATTCAAATAAGATCTTATTTGAATCAAGATTTCTTTATGGAAAGTTGCTGTGAGTTCTTTACCACCTAGAGGAGATAAAGATAAAGGTGTTTTACTCACATTGTATTAAAATAGATAGGCTCAAAGGAGATTAGAGGGCTTAATATTTACTCCATTCCATTTGAGGAAGGAAAGGGAATACAGGGCATTGCTTTCTGATTTCTGTCTGAGAGACATAATGACTAAAAAGATGCATTGTTAGTTCCCTACTAAGATGTGGGCCAAGACTACACAGAATATCAGGATCTACACAGACTCCTACACTTTGTATGCCGGTTTAATGAGAATTTCTTTAGTGAGAGTGGAGTTACACAGAACTTCAGTGCAGTAGAACATATAGCAGTTATGTAACATGAAATGGTTAAAGTCAATAGCAACATTTTTAAGGACTTAAGAAGAATTAAACTACCAGTTTTAAGGGGGTACTCCTGTTAGTGCAGTTAAGAGAATTCTAAAATTATATGTATATATATATATATATATATATATATATATATCATATAAGATAAATATAATTTTAAATAATTTTAGTCTCCAAAGTTGTAGAATCATCTGAATTGTTTTGTTTTTTTCTAATGCCAGTTCACTTGTGCTTTATATCTTACCCAGCTACATCTTTGGACAAATATATGTTTATAAATTTCAAAAGTAATTGTTATGATTAATATATTGTGTCAGCTTGAGAAGTTTAGAAGTTTAACTGAGAGTCTTAGCAGGGAACCAGAATCCTTACTATATAAATATCCTTAGTCTGTGCAAGTGGAGCTCACAGAGATTGTGTGAGTGCTACACCCAATCTAGAGGTGGGGTATCCTGCATACACTCCAAGGGAGGAAAAGAGGTTTGCTTTTCCCCCTGCTTTTTGCTCTGTTTGCTGCCTGGAAGTGTTGCCCCAGTGCCATGCCACCCTGCCTTCGAACCAGCCAATTATGGACTGAAACCTCCAAAAACTGTAAGCTAAATAAAGTTTTCCTTCCTTCATTTTAGGTGTTTGGTGTTTTGTCCCAACAGCAAGAGAAAAATAAAGTTAACCAAGACCATAATGGAGAAGTAATAAAGTATTTGTAACTTTCAGAAATGTTGCAAATTGCAGAAATGTAAGTTTTAGAAAGGATCGGGCAACTATTTCTCTTTTCTGATTATCCTTAGTTTCACATCACCATTTTTGACAAGAGATGAGAAGGAATAACTATGACTTTAAATAAAATTGGTAACATTAATGAATACAAAGAAGTTAACATTCTAATACTAGTATAATTGTAATTTAAAGTTTACTTTTACTAAACCTAATACTTTTCGTTTAGAATGATAGTGAAATATGAATTAGTAGTTTTTTTTTTTAAACTAAGAGCTAGTGGGTAAATATCACAAAGTAAGCAATTTTAAAGGAACCCTAGAAAACAAGTAGAACTGATTTTTTAAATTGAATTCCATGATTCCTATGTTCAAAATTTAAATTAAAATAGAATTGTGTGAAATCTCCTATGTGGCTCTATTAGACATTTCTATACTACCTATTTATAAAATAATACCGAATTATAAAAGATATAATAAGAAAATATAGAATTCTCCCTGTCTTCTGAAAGTACATTATCCAGCTTTGATTTTTGGCTTCATCTGTGAGCAAGCTTCTTTCAAATCATGTTGCCAAACAAATTCTCATTGTTCTGAAATGCCTCTATTCTCCATGAATGTTTTTGTATTTCTATATGGCCAGAGAAGAATGATTAAATGGAAAGCATGATTTGGAAGCAAAGGATTATATATTGCTCTAAAGATTTTTATGTACAGTTGTAGAACTACCATTGCTAAAATACTCTCCTCCAATTCTCCATCTTAGGGTGACAGGAGGGGTGGCACTCCACCATTCTGTACTCTGAGTCTCTTTACTTTGCAGTTCCTCCTTAGTGGTACAAATCCAGTTGCCATCTGGCTCTTTGTCTTGTACTACAAGTAACTGCATCATGGGGACTCATAGATAGTAAGATTGCTCTGGGAGTGAATAGTTCTGTTCATGCTTCAGAAGTTCAAACTTCATGGGAGACGGCAAAAGAAACAGTAGCTTGCTAACTGGTCAGCTTAGCCATAGACATCTCAGCTCCTTCATAGCTTTGTACCTATCATCTCTACACTAATATTTTTAATGATGTCTTTTTTCAGTTTTATAGGCAATCTCAAAGTAGAGCTAATTATTCATTTAGATTGTATTATAAATCTGAAACCATTATAGTCAATCTCAATTTTTCATACTACTTTTCATTTTCCTGCACAGTCACACACCTGGTGATAATTGTGTGGTCAGCAACAGAAAACATACACAACAGTAGTCCCTAGAGTTGAAAATTTTCTTCTACATAGTGATATTGTAGCCAATTTTTCATTGTGGTAAATATATTACTCACGTGTCCATGGTAATGCTCTTGTAAACAAGCCTATTGCACTGTCATGTTATAAATATAGCATTTCAGATCGTGCATAATACAGAATAATACTTGAAAATGATAACTCTTAATAATTTATGTTTACAATATTATTATTATTTTGGAATGTATTTTTTCTACTTATAAAATGTGTTTAGTGTAAAACAATACTCCAGTAAGCCCATAGCACATATGTGTGTGTTTTCTTTTTTTTTTTATTACACCATTTTCTCTGGTGCTTCATTAATCGTGTGCTTTTAAAAGCTTATAGAGGGATGCTTGCAGATTGATGAAATTCCAGAATAACACACTTCTTAGAAGAATCTATGATTAAGTGCTATGTGGCTACACTTTCTACTAACGCTGTCTTCAAGCAGTGCTAAACATACTGTGTCTGCTCCCCATAGCACTATCTATAATCAATGAAATCAACTGAAAATATTGATGTGCTTTTGAAGCAATAAGTAAGTAGCTTTGATTGTTGCATGAGAAAAAAGGAAATGTTAATATGATTTTGTTCCAAGGAGGTGAGGGTTTAAGGCTTGCTGCCATGTATCACAGATGAAGTGTCATTTTTTGTACAAGCTATTGCCCTTGTCTTCTAGGTAGCGCTCCCCTTATTGATTATCTTGAAGCTGCTTGGTTTCACACAACAGAAAGTAAATGGTAAAACAAGCTCCTTATGTACAGAATTTGGCACTTCAGTTCTAATCCATGCATTGTCTAGATTAGATGGTCTCTTACCCTGGAAACCTTGAGAAATAGACAGTAAGTCACTGACTCTCATAGTTTATGTCCTTTTGCAAAAGCTAGAGAACATGAAAACAAAGCCAGATTCTTTACTTCTAGCCTTCGTTTGCTTTTAAAGTTCCCTTAATTTTTATGTTGCAGTATATCTCATAATTCCAGTCAAATCCAGGATTTGTAAATTGTTACTTTGGTAAACACTTTCATTTTTTGTTTTGACTTACCTTTAACAAATTCTAACACTATATGCTATATAATCTGAGGGCAAATATTCTTTACAAGGTGTCTCTTGCAAAAGCAAAGTAGAATAATAATGTTTTAAAATTAATTTATGTTGACCTTGGAACACTTTTCATCAGCAGGATTGGTAAATTGCCCAGGTTATCATCTAGTCTTAATGTTTCTGCTAACAACTCCCAATGTGACCTTTTTCAACAACTTGTGTAATTTATCCTCTATTTTTTTCATTTATCAAACAAAGAGGTAGGATATGGCTTGACTTCTCAAAAACATCAATAATTACAACCAGGTTATTAGTTATTTCTTTCTCAGTTGCTTAAGGAAAGAAAATATACCCAAGGCTTTCAAGTATATATACTTATAGGAAGTCTTGGGTTTTTTTGTTTGCTTTAATTCTTTGTTTTGCAGTCATGCTTCACAATTAAATTTAGCTATCTGTAAAATCTCGTGCTATTTATTCAGAAGAACCATGAGTCAAGGTTGGCTGCTGATTTTTATAGTATCTATTTTTTAAAAAATCACATTGTGTAATAATTTTTTATTTGTTACTTTATTAAAAGAAACTCGACAATAATGAGGTAAACTAGATCTGGGAACACATAACATAATATCCTCAGTGTGCAATTTTATGCATCCCTGTGATTTTGATCTTACATTATAATGTTATTTTAGTTTTGGAATCCTATATTCTCTGAGCTATATTGTCCTCATTATTGAAAAAGCAACCAATAGATTGTCAATGTTCCATATTATCTGGTGCAAAATATTGCTTTCTATATTTCTCATCTTGGAAGATTAGAAACTACAAAACAGTTTGAACAGGTGTAAATGACAGACGTGTGGTCTTTTCTACTCCATTTACATGAACTCACCTGTGACTCTTTAGCCACAATAAGTCTTAGTGTAGATTTACCAGATGCTCACAATGGATGAAGTTTAGTGAAGCAGCAAAGCAGAAAGCACCATGAGCTGATTCTCCCCTTGGTGACTTCCTGCAGATAGTTTTCCCCTCAGGACTTTATAGAGAGGAAAAACATCATTAGCAAAGAAAATAAAGGAGAAAAAAATACGCATCCTGTCTGTGATTCATCTTGATTTTATATATACAGAATTATTCACTTTCAGTATATGTGAAAAAATGTATATGCCTATGTGTATGTCTGTGTATATATGGCATATATGTTTATGTCTGCACACATATCAGTGTGCTGCATGGGTGTGTCAGTCTGTGTGTGTGCTCTTTGTTCAGTGCGTATTAACTTTACTAAACATTGAACTTCACGGTGGTATTTTCACACATATATGACATTTCATCATGTTTATCGCCCCATCACCCTTCCTTACACCTTCCTGCCCTCTTATTTCCTCCTCTTGTGGAAGAGCTCTTATTTTATTTTTTTGTTCAAATAAACTCCCCTTCCACATGCTGAGACATTAACTGAGAAGTCTGGAATATTTTTACAGCAACATTCCCCTATGTCCTCAAGCAAACTGGATGAGTATGATAAAGTCTTTTGAGCAGATGGCTTTTCCCCACTTGTACTTCACACATGGCAATGTCTTGTTCCTTTTACACAGTTTGTCTACTTCATAGCTCAAGGTTCAGTCTAGGGCCATATTGAGAGGAAAAATTGTTTATATTGTTTTATATAAGTTATTTTAAAATATGCTGTTTTAAGTATACAGGCATGTCTTCAATGTCACTTATCATATTGCTATATTTCTCAGTGACAAGGCTGATAGGGAGTAACTCTATTTTTATTTTGATTAAGGTTTTGCCAATAATTTGTTTATTTTCAGATAAATTCACAAGGAGGTTTACCTCCTATATTTCTTTTAAACTAAAAATGCTTTAAACATCACTCATTAGGCAATGTAAATCTAATTTTAGGTTTTATAATTTAGGTATAAATATATAGCTGAGGAAATAATATAATATGTAAACAAATAACTGATTATAAATAGTAATAAAAACAAATGCATTTGGCAGTAACTAATTGAAAGGAAGTTATTTTCTCTTTATAAACAAAGTAGAGTAAAGATGTTTTCACAGCAATTGTCGACAGAAATGCTCTTCAATATTTTCATTTCAATTCCTTATTCATATAATTTTTTTTTTGTACCAGGGATTGAACTCATGACCTTGTGCTTGCCAGGCAGGCACTAAGCCACTGTGCTAAATCCCTGGCCCTACGTATAATTTTTAAACAGAACAACTATATACTTAAGATAAAAATGGTCTATGAATTTGATCTTTGTAAAGCAGGTTTATTTTGTATTTGATACTAATTTTATGTTCTTTTCTCTCAATTCAGATCAGAGTGAATATAGTACAGAAAACACTGTTTTCTACTTGGGTTCTCTAGTCAACACACTCAGCATGATATTTTACTAACTCATACCTCCATTCGCTACCTCATTTTCATTTTAATATTTAAATCTAATTGGCAAAAGCACAGCTTATGAA
Source organism: Dolichotis patagonum (assembly GCA_004027295.1). Taxonomy (NCBI): domain Eukaryota; kingdom Metazoa; phylum Chordata; class Mammalia; order Rodentia; family Caviidae; genus Dolichotis; species Dolichotis patagonum. The sequence goes on along the minus strand of PVJX010004399.1, from coordinate 89,233 downwards.
TTTTATCCCAGGCATCATTGCTAATTGAGTGGTGAATTATTCAAGAAAATTGGGAACTTATCTGACAGAAAATATAGGAAAAAAACCTAAGAATATTTAAATATGCAAAAATTTCATTGTTTATGCTTATTAAAATTTAATGATAAATTTTCTGGTGTGCAGGATTATTGCTTTTGCATATGTTTGAGAAAAAGATAAGAGGGGACCAGTAACATTCGTGGGAACTGCAGTGTGATAAAATAATGCTTTTTTCTGTGATTCCGTTTGTACATCTATAATTTAGACTATATTCCTTGAATGCTACTGCAATTTTTTCAAGTTTTCAATAGTTGAGAATATCTAGGCTTAGATGATATTTGATTAGAATTGATTTGAATCATCATTATCAAGCATATGTAAACTATTTTCCTGACCAGTGAACAAATTTTTAATTATCTTCATTATAAATTACAAGTTATTCAAGCAAATTTTTCTAAGATTGTGGCAACTATGTATGAAATTCACTATAAGAGGCAGCGTTGAAATACAAATACCCTGGAATTCTCGTATACTCTTGGAGTTTCACTGACCCAGGTTTAAATCCTAGCATTGAGCATCAATTCGAGTGATCAGAATGACAGTGAAGAGGTAAGATGCTAAACATGGCAGTCAATAGGTAACCTGCTGCAAAAACCAAATATAGAAGTTTTTCTTCTGTTGTTCTTCTTTTGTACTGTTCCTCATTTGCGCTTTAAGTGACTGTCAGTGGTCACCCACAATGCTTACATTTCTTAGAGTAAATGTGGAGAGGCTGTAGTCCTTGATCTAAAGTTTTGATTTCACTTTTAAAAAGCAGGTAAAATGAAAATAAAGTTACTGGCCATGTGTTATTTTTTTCAGTATGACCAACCTTTATACATTTTCAGTCTAGGATTTGTGAAACATTGTTTAAAAGTAGACATAAAATACTTTGAGTGCACAAAAGGTGGTAGGAGAGAGAGAGGATAGCAAGAAGGAAAGAGAGAGAGAGAAGGAGGCAAGGAAAGAGAGAATGAGATTCAGATCTTCATGAACTGTTTCCTAACCATTTTGTTTTAGTTTTGAAATTTATATTTATATATTTACATTTTATATTTTATAATATATTCTTTTTTTCTTTTTTGTTTAGTAAAACACGTTTGTAAAACAAAGTGTTTACATTTCTTGTTCTATATATCACCATGTATCATGTTTCTAGCTTAGCATGTGCTTCTCCGTGTGCGTGTGCATGTGCATGTGCGCGCACCCCTGAACGTGTATTGGTATTGATTCCAGAGGTGCTTTACCCACAAATCTTCATCTCCAACTTTTTAAAATGATCTTGTTCTGATACAAGGCTTCACTAAGTTTTCCAAGCTGGCTTTGAAATTACAGTCTTGCTTCCTCAGTCTCTGTGTGCCACTGTTCTGGGTCAAATACGTGCATTTAACAGTTCATTCTAATTTATTTTCCTGTGACTTTGAAAGCATTGACCACAGTTCAGTGTTATAATTTAATGTATAATGAGCAAATATCTTTGTGCTATAATTTAAAATATGTCTTGTGGATGTTTTTAAGTTTTGATGCATTTTATTTGTTTCATATTACAATTAGCGTGTCTACCAATATTCTTGCAAATAGTTTTTGATTATGCTTTTAGACTAGAGCCGCTAAAGGAAATTTCTGATGGAAAATATATTAATTTTAACTATGAATATTGTGCTATAGCTTCTAAATTTTTATGCCAATGTTAAGTTATCCAAAGATTTGAAAACAAATATTCATTATGCTCTCTTCGAACATAGAAATTGTACGCATTTCTCAATTCAAAGAAATATAAAATTTAAATAGACCTTCTAGAATTTGCATTTGTTCTTTGTTAAGTAGTTTGTCAAATGTGCTTGCCCTAATTTCTGTCACCTAATTTTTTTTGTTTTATTGACTTATAAAACCATCTTACTAAAATCACACATCTGTAATCTTACATGTTTCAAATGATTAGTTTTAAATCGGTATTTACTTTCTAATCTCATTTTACACATATGACACTTCCTCGGGCATTTTATGGCCTTTCTTTTGAGTCATGAAATTCACATAAATTTGCTACTTTGATGATTCCTTTCAATGTTTATATTTATCAGTGAATATTTAAAATGAAAAAAACATTGGGGTACAAGACATATTGTCACTGATCATCATCAAAATATTGTCACTTGCTTTGAACACAGCTATCCTTTCTTGCCAGTTTCTAAAGCAGTTTCGGAGGTTCTCTTTTGTGCGTGTTTTGTGCATGCACTGTTGTGACTGCTTCTGTGCTCTGAATCCATTACACACATTTGTTTTTTATGACTTTGGGGAAGAACCAGAATCGGTGAGGTGCAGACTAGTGGAAATAGGTGGATGCGAATATACCGCGATACGTTTACTAGTTTACCTTTCAGCTGAAAGGCACTTGGCAGCATTATTCGTTGTATTTTGGATCACACCTCAAGAAGACAAGAAAGAGAACTTCCAGAACTACTGTAAAATTGAGAACAATGAGTATGTTAGAAGCAAGGAGTATTTCAAGGAGATTAATGTCAGTTTTTCTGTTAGTATGATATTTTTTAAATATAAATGTTCACTGTATATTCTTTTAAAATTTTATTTACTTACTGTTATTGATACTTTTTACAGTGTGTAATGACCAGGTTCATGATGATAAGTTGATACATGCAAATAATACATTTTATCTATTTTTTAAATTCCCTTTCCCGCTCCTCATTCCTCCATTACTTGGGCCCCATGCCCCTTGCAAAAGAACCATCTACCTGTTTTATATTACCTATCTTTTCCTTTGCTGTTTAATTTGTTTATAATTTGGATTTCTCATATAATAGAAACCATGTACTATTTAAGGTTGTTTGTCTAATTTCTTTCATATACACTTATTGTCTCAAGGTGCATCCATTTTCCTACAAGTGAGTCACATTTATCTGGCAAAGTGGTGGTCCACTGTGTACACATATGACCTTGCTTTTCCTTTATCATGCTCTTTATACATGGGTTTACTCACAGGAAAGAAATCATACGGTATTTAAACTTGTGTGTCTGATATATTTTATATTACTACGTTTTCCTTCATTTTCCCATAAGTGGCTCAAACTTATCCTTGTTTCTTTACAGTACAGAAGCACTCCATTGTGTGTAAATATTACATCCCTTTATCCACTCATCTGTTGTTGAAACAATAGGCTACTTCCAAGATTTGGCTCTGTTGTGTGGTGCTATAAACATGGATATTATATCACTATAATATGATGCCTTTAATTCTTTTAGGAAGATCCCCAGAAGGCGAATAACTGAATTCAAAGGAATTTCATTTTTTATTGTTTAGAGAAATCACCATACTAATTTCCTTAACAATTTTACTCGTTTACATTCCAGCCAACAACATAAGAGAGTTTCCTTTGCCCTTAAGCCTCACCAGTGTATGTTATCATTTAATTTCTTGATGTTTGCTATTCTTACTGAAGTGAGATGAAACGTCAGTGATGTTTTAATTAGCATTTCTCTAATGCCCTGTAATATTGAACACTTTTAATATATCTATGGACCATTTGATGTTCTTCTTTAGACAAGTGTTTATTAATTTTGATTTCCCAATTTTTGATTAGAGTTTTATTTGGGAGGTATTTTTCATAATTTACATATTGTTCATATTAGTTATCTCTCCACTGCATGTTCTGATTATCCTTTGTAAGCAGTGTATAATAATTATGAGTAGCATAAAATGAAATTAAAACTATCTAACATAAAATGAACAACGTTATTAAAATAATTTATTCTCAACCCTTTTGATATTTACATTTTTGTCAATTTTTGGAGTCACCAAAATTAAAAACTTGTGCTTTTTAAAATTTTAACTTTTATTTGTTCATGTTTGCAAAACATGATTACAATCAATATTAGTAGTCTGTGCCTGTGCATAACATACCTTTTTTTTAGCATCATCAGATTTATTCATTTTGAAGTCTTTATCAAGGTAATTACCATAAACACAGATTAATATCCAAATTCCAAACAGATCAAAAACATAAAACAATTATACTAATGTAGGTAAAATTTTAGATACATTGCCCAAACTGGATTAGGATAACATTTTTCTTGTTTTTTTTTCCCTGTTGTCAGAGGATTATTTTCACTTTGTTTATATATTGGGCTTCTAAAAGAAAAAAATTGATGCCATATTCAATTTGTAACTGCTTTATTTCATTTAAGATTATGGCCTCAAGATGCATTCATTTTCCTACAAATGATTCGTTTATTCTTTTATGTGGCAGACTATTGCTCCATTGTGTATAAATGCCACATTTTCTTAAACATTCCTCTCTTGATGGATTGATAGGCTTTATTTGTCTTCAATCTTATCCTCAAAATGAATGTTCCATGGTGATATAATGAAACAGTAAACAGTAGAAAAAAGAATGTCTTACCATTAAGTAGGTGCTCTAAATAGAAGGCATGATCTTCCCAACTGACCTTTGCAATTGTCCCTTACAAAAAGTCTGGCAAAAATAAAGTCTTCTTCAGGAACACCCTTATGTCTTATTTTATAAAATTTATTTGTAAGATTTTATAGCTTTCTAAAAATAGAGACCTACAGATCTAAATCATTTAAGTGGAGCAGATACATGCACAGTAGCATTAGTATTTATTTTTTCATGAAAATATGCCTGACATACGCCATTGGCCTCCCTCCAGTATTCATCAATGTCTCAGATTTGGGACATACTAATATGCTTTCTATCTGCACTTGTGTTTATTTAGGGTTCATCCTCCTTTAAGCAAACTTTCCAACTAATTAATACATGACTAATAGATTACGCTGAAAGATTAATGATCATTAGTCTTTTCTACCAACATTCTAACTGTGTAGCCAGGTGTTTGTGTATTTTTCTGGATTTACATGTTTTCATGCAGAGGATATCATCTGATCCTACAAGTTAGGGCAGATCCACTTCTCTGCTGAACCCAGAGACTTGGCACTGCACAATGTGAAGATTCTCGTGGGCAACTGCCAGTCTTGCTTCGCATTGTGAAGCTTCCTTTATCAGAGAAGTAGCATGATTATTATTATTATTGTTTGTTTGAGACAGAGTCTCACTATGTACTTCAGGTTGGCCTTGAAATTACTGGGTAGCCCAAGCTGGCCTTAAACTCATGGCAATCCTCCTGTTTCAGCATGCTACGTGCTGGGATTACATGTATGCACCACTGCAACTGACAGCATTAATATTCTTTTATAATAATAATCATCATCCTCCATAAATAAATGCACAAATATGCCATCTGCAATACTCTGAGTCTATGACAATACACTCTTTGGGCATATATAAGACCTTCACAGTGGGAAATGACTCAAATTCACAGCATATGAGTGATTACCCCTTTTTTATTTCTTTGCTCCACTATCATTTAAGTCTAAGGCCATCACACATCCTTTCTGTCATTTTTATGTGGGAAACCCTCAGTGATAAGGAGACAGAGTTTGACAACCTATTTACCTCCCTGGTTACTATCATTCATTCTACTGAATGTTTTATTGCTATTACGGAGATATATAGGTAATTACCTCCTTCTTGAAGATTTTGCAAGATAATCTTGTAAACACTGGACAAAAATTCACAAATGATTTTTCAAGTATTAACTTTGCTCTTACTATTACATCAGTTATACCCTATATAAATAGTTTTAAAAATTTTTGTGTAATTATTCAAAAATACGGACTAATACATGACTTCAAAAAATTGAAGGCAAAGTATTCAATACAATTACAATTTTATATTTTGAACATGCCAAAATAATCAGAATGTTAGAAATAAACAGAAATTATCCAATTTGTCATTGTTACTATTTTTGCTTTTTTTTTCTCTTATTTTTTGTAAATGCATGTTTGTGGCATGTCTTTCCATGCTTTTTGTGGTAAATGGACAGGATGCATTCTAATTCCTTTCACCATCTTTCTCTCCCTTCCTTCATCTCTTTGTCCCCTTCCCATTTGTGAAATATTTGTATCCCTAATTCATATTATATTTTACTTCATTCTTTATTTATAATTTGAAATTCTTATAGAGGATAAACTATATGATATTTAAGCTTGTGGCTGACTTGTTTCACTTAAAATTGTGGTTTCAAGGTAAAATTGAGTCATGTCTAGGAAAATCATCATCATTTTTTAATAATTTTCTTTGTGTGTTAAGAGAGCACATAGTTTCCAAAACTTTATTGGCTTTTAGTGCAAAAACTTCTGCTTTATAATGTATGTTATTTATTGCATATATAATATACCTATATTGTGTATTGTATATAATATACATATTTTGTATATAACATAGCTACAAAATTGGTTCTAAAGGTAGTTTCACAAGTTGTCACATAAACTAAATATATCTACATATTATGTAAGCAGATTATTAATGATAAAATAGTTATAAAATTTAGAACGTCTATATTTCTTTTATCTTTTCACAACACTGAAAGCCAAACACAGGGGTTCATATGTGCTATTCAAGCATTCTACCCTGGGTTGCATCTCTAGACCTGTGTTTCCATACTGGATATTTCTCTCAATGTGCACACTGTATGTATCTATTCATTAAAATTATAATACTATGTTAACTTATGAATTCTCAGAATTGTTTGCCTTACTTTAAACCCAAATAATATTTTTCTGTTTTCATTTTACTTGGACCTAATACTTTCTTTAGATGAGTAATTGATTTAGAATAATTAAAAGTTAAAAGAGCAAATCAATTTTATAAAAATTAAATCCTATAGTCATGCTACCATATAAATTAATTGGAAAATATTTACACATTTCTCACTGATTGGATTAAAATAATTTTTGAATATTGAAGCATCCAGTAAAGTTTTACATGCTATGGAATTTTTAAAAATCCTTGCTATACATACTATTGTAAGTCTTTATGGTGTTTAGCATTCCTATTATACATTTACAATTTTCAATTCCTTGAAGAAAATGGCATCATGAAATTACAATTGACGTATCTTAGGCATTCCTGTTCAATTCTCGTCCATTTCTTTGAGCATTTCCTGTTACCCAATGAAACTGTGCTTAGCCTGTATGTCTGTCATGTGCAAAATAAGTTTCTTTTCTCATCCTTGTCCCACTTACTGAATCACAGTTGATGATAGAGCGAGAGAGATCAAATGAAATGGCATTTCCATGTGAAACTTGATTTCTGGCCCCTTACTGCTAGATCTCATTAATGAGTATTCAGAAAATAACAATAATTTAGGATATATTTCTACTGGAAAAAGTAATAATATTAAATAGAAGTAAAGGTTAAATTATCATGAGGCAGAGGTGAAAAAATGTAAATCATAATCATGAGTTCAAACACAGTGATTCATAGATCCTGGCAGGATTTTTTTCCAGAAACTAGTTCTCATTTTGTGATTAAGAATTTGAAAAATCTATATTTTAAATATTATGCAAAAACTTTGTTTTATTTTTTCTTATATCTCTGCAAAAAATTATAATATTTCACATGTTGTGATTTTAATAATTCGTAATCTATTTCATCAATTCTTGTTTAAATTTTCATTCCTGTAAAGTAGCCAGTTACTCAATTCAGAATTTTCCTTCTCCATTTCTGCTTGATTATGATCAAAATCAAGGGATACCTCCTTGATCTAGCATTCAAGTCTATGCTTCCCAGTCATTCCTGTTCTCCAAAGCATTTATCTAGGGAATTTCTAATATCACCAGACAATTCTTACATAAGCCTACATTATTCCAGATATCTATTTTCTGACTTAAAATTCTGTTTAGACTTCTGGCTGTGCACTGTAATTAGAAAATTTTCATGTTATGGTTACAAAAAATTTAATCTTTTCAGTACAAAGCACTTCAACTTTTAAGATTATTGATCATGTCATGATTTCCAAGATGCTGTGTGAGATGCAGCAATATCTGTGTTCTTGGAAAACTGCAATTTATGTGTTCTGTGGTTGCTGCTCAAATCATTTTTGTTATGCTAGCATCATAAGAAAACCAACAGTATGGAAAATAAACCTCCACAAATACCACAAAAGTATTTGCTTAATATTACATTTGAGAATTATTTGCATTTATCATAATGCAGAGAAGTTACTCCTTGACGGTAGCCAACAAATGCTTGCTTGTGAGCTAGAGGCATAGACCAATTTAGAGATAATACAATAACATCTGAAAAGTACATATATAAGTTCAAACAAGTCAAAGATTTTAATAGTGAAATAATAATATGCATTTTTGTTTGCAACAAGTAGACAAGTCACAATAACAAAGATGGAATGAAGGAAAGAAAGATGACTTAATATAATATCTTAAAATATGGTTTCTCATTTGGACAATATAGTATGATGCAAACGCTCTACATGTATTCTCTCAAATCATTTGATATCAGTGAATTTTATTCCCTATTGTATGTCTTCAGAGTTCCTTATCTTTCTTGCACATAAAATAGAAATTTCTAGAAATATGCAGATACACCAAGAAAGAGGCCAGAGTACATTAAGTGTGGGCAATAATTTTTAAGCATAATTTTATTTTAAATGAATAATATAGAGTAAATAATTTCCCAAATCCCTTCCGATTTTAGGAGTTTACTATTAAATGATAGTAATATTAACTTTGGGGGGAAAGTATAAAATTATAATATAGATATGAACCTTATAAACTTGAGTTATAAGGGATACTCAATTGATATGGAACTCACAAGAATGATCATACATAGAAATGGTACTGGAAATGTAGATGAGACAGGAAAGTAAGAATTATGCAATTGTTTGCTTTTAGCTTTCACTTTGTCATTTAGTATAAAAACTATTACATCAATACCTTCTTTATTTCATATGTGCATCATTTCAAAAGTTTTTTCAGGTCACATTACTTGATCTGTGTCATTCCAGCAGCTTAATTTATTGCAAAATTAGAAGAAAATTGCATCACTCTGGGAAGAACTTGAAGATACTTGCATATAAAAGGAGGAGGAACATACTGTGAACCCATGGCTAGATAGGTTCCTGGAGGCCATTACCTGTAAGGCAGCTGTGAGAATATTATGAACACTGTAAAGCCTATTGTTTGAGATCTGTATATTAGTACCAATTTAAAATCACTTTTTAAGAAATTGTCATATTTTTAAGCATCTCCCTTGCACTAATAAGTAACTGGATGGGAAATGCAACATCTAACCATGTAGAAAACCATATATTTTAGGCACTTGTCTCATTTCCAATTACAACTTGTTTGTCTTTGAGTTCTTTAAGAACTGTGCTTTCTTTCCACCAGGCTCCTGTCTTCTCTCTGCCACATCTGTTTGTCTAGGAAATGCAATTTTGTATTCAATTATTTCAAATAAGTTTATTTGGTGGAAAAATTTACCTATATTTTAATATACATAAAAGTCATGTTTGTGGAATGAATCAAGAAGTGCTTTTGTAAGAGAATGTCATATATTGACTCAATTCTTAAACAAAAAAAATTGTCATTTCTTCCTTCAGTTTTTCATCTTGCTGTCATTTTTCTTCAGAAATTTCCTATTTCTGTCATTGTATTCTGTTAATGTATTATAGATTAATATTGTTAACTATACAAAATTTAAAACAATACAAAAATTGAGAAACTATCTTGCACTAAATAAATTTAACTAAAGAATCCATAAAGTTGAAAAACTTAATCTGTTTATACTATAAAGGCTGTATATGTGTATTCTAATTTTATAATATATATTCAAATAAATTTACTAATATACACTTATACTGTATATATTTGCATATAAGATTTGCATATCTAGTATATGCATATAAACAGCTATAATAAACATATACATACAAATACTATGCCTATAAATAAATATACAGAATGCACAACAATTTATATATAATTTTCTCTAGTTTTACAAACATTTTACATGCATATTAAGTATATATAAAATATTATACATGTGTATTTACATATACAATATAATGTATATTTATGGATTTTTAAAAATATACATAATAAAGTGATTTACAAAGCAATAACAGTGCATTATTCAGTGTTTAGTGGTTTGTCAGTCATCAGCATTTAAAATATTTAAAGTAAAGTGACATATATTGCATGTGTTTTAGTATATTTTTATACAAATAATATTCTTAGGGAAATAAACTTCAACAGATAAAACTTTATTATTGCCCTGCCTCCACTGTTTTACTTGTTCAAAGAATTTAAACACTTTTGTAATCCTTTATTAATAATATTTTAATTTATAGAAAAACAAAATGATAGATATAAGACCACTTACCGTTAAAAAATCACTTACAAAACTGTAATTTCTACAAACAAAAGAAAAATAAGATGTCTTTCACATGATACATTGATAATCTCCATATTTATTAAATTAGGGAATCTATTATTTGCAATTATATTAAATAATCTATTACTAGTTATTAACTTGATTATTGTAAGAAAGCAACAAATGAAAGATTGAATATAAAAATTAGTAAGTCAAATCATTAGTCTTACCTACAAGTAGTATACTTAGCAAGATAACAAATATAAACAGATAAGATTCATTTGTGCTTTTTTAAATTGAATGGCACTTTTTTAATTGAATGGTAATAAAAGTAAATTGTTCATCCCATTGACAGAAACTAAATCTGTGCATATACATAGAACACCTACTTGAATACTGTTGCAAATTTTAAAGCATTAAATATGCATCTTCATACAGAAAGAAGTTACAGTGTGCAGAGCTGCTGAAATAGTCTCAAATTGCCCACCCAGATCTGCCTGTGCAAAAGTTCATAAACGATAGATGCTCATTTGAAGTTGGCTCAAGCTACTAACCAGTATGACTTTCAAACTATATCACTTTAAAGGAAATAAGGAAGCTTTTTAATTATTTTAAATTAGAAGCATTTACAAAGAATATAATTCTGTACCTTCACCATGATTATTTGTTACATATTGGAAAACAATAGTTGTACTCGTTCACATTTATTTCGATCCTACAGAGCCACCTGTTTGAACAATAATGCTTTCTTGAATCTCATTATCTGATGATGTGATTGTGATATTGGATTTCACTGAGAAAACCACCATAAACATGACTGGAATTTATGCATATTCTCTATGCTGTTTTTAAAATGTCATAAAAATAAAAGTTTCCTTACAATGTGGCTTAATTTAAAAGCAAACCAAGAAAAATTGTTTCTAAGACTTTTATTAAATAATTTACAAACTCTTTTTACCTTCACAATCAAGATTTTTTAAACTGTCTCTGTATATAAAATTATATGAGATGTATTATACACTCTTAGCTCATTAAATTCGTGCTTACATCATGATCGTATAGCACAGTAAAAAATTAAATAGATTTGTCATTTTTATTTTGCTTAACAAATATTAAGCTAAGAGTTTACACATTGAAACACTGCATGCAATAAATTTCTGTTTTCTTCATATCACCTATTTCTTATAGAATAATACAAAAAATGTATAAAACTAAAAACTTTAATGTCTGTTACACTGAACATCTTTTGCTATTTGGATTCCCTTGTATTTTAATAACCAGTGTCAAAGGAAACATCCAAAGTAATATTAATTTTTATACCTGTTGTCTAAATAAATAAAAGTTGTCCCTACAATTTTTTATATGACAGCCTGTGGCTCCCTCCACTCGGTGGAACATGCTTCAAGTAATAGCCTGATGATTTCCATACCTCAAGTTTTTCCTGCAAGTTGATGCTCAAAATTTAGAGAAAAGGGAGTAGAAAAGAAAGTCCCCAAATTTTGTAGAATTCCTTAGCTGGCTGAGAGATGGGGATGGAAAAGAAGACAGTAGTGGAATTGTGTGAAAAGAAGACAGTAGTGCAATATGAAACTGAGTCAGAAAGATTAGAACTTACAACAACCAGTTATAAATTCTCCCTCAAAATCATGTATCTTTGTATGATATTAACAACCATCCCACTGACAGATTCCTGTGTAGCTGTATGGGATTCCGTGGGGACAAATCTGACAAAGTGACTAATGAACTCAGTTTCTTAAATTTCCAATAACCCCAGGTCTGCTGGAAGCCTCCCCACTGCATTGTCCCTGATGCCTCCTCAGCTTCATCCCTGTGTCAGCCTGGTTTTGAAACAGCTGCCTCTCCATAAGAAATTCAATCACCTCAAGAATGTTGTAGAAACCTTGAAGCTTTGGGAAACAGTGGGGAGGAATCCCTGGTGTAGCAATCTGCTTTCTGGTCTCCTCCAAAGCTCTGTCTCTTCCTTAAACCCCCACCTGTCCTGAACCCCAGGTAGTAATTCTTCTCATTTTTTTATGCAGAGTTTCTTTTCTCTTCGCTCCCTAGAATCTTGGCAGTGAGCCACAAATTCAGTTCTGTATTTCACACTACAGGCCAAGAAATCTTATTAAAGATGAATCCCAACAGTGTGGCAGATGCCTCCCAAAAGAAATTATCATGGCAACTGACTAGGAAAAATAACTTTGTGTAATTTTTTATCCAAATAAATATTGATTAAAGGTATGTATAGAAGCTGAGCTCTTCTTGAAATTTCCATATCATTTCATTGATAAAAGCTACCTTCTTCTATTCATCCTAAAGGACTATAAAGATAAAAGTATACCTGAAGTGTTTTGTTTGCTTGTTGTCTTGTCACAGAAGCAAACACAACAAATTTAGAGACTCATAGCGATAAAAGACAGATGTGTCCTGGTTGTGATCAAGATGTGAGTAAAGATCTCTCATTCAGAGTAAAGAAAATGCCTGCTCTGTTCCCACTCCTCCATTTCATCTTTGCTTAACCCCCTCAACTCTATGCTTCCTCTCAGACATCCAACCTGCTCTCACTTTGGGACCTTTGACCCTGCTACTCCATTGCCCAAGGTGTATTTACTTGAGATATTTGTGTTCCTTCACTAACTTGCTTCATGTTTTGTATAAAATAAGTTTAAAGACCCTAGGAGTGAAGACTGAAAAATAGCATCATTCCAACCAGCAAGCACATGAAGTGCTGCAGGAACACTGCACACATACGTGCACATACACGGATATCCCAATCTCCCTGAACTCATTTTATTATTCCCTGTTACACTTATTATTTTCTCATCACAGATACTGTCTCAAGCCTGGCCTGGTGCCACATGTTTGTAATTCCAGCCTTCAGGAGTCAAGTCATTACCCTGGGTTTGAGGCCAGTTTAGGAGTCAAGACATTACCCTGGGTTTGAGGCTTATCTACAAAAGCAAAAACAAAACAAAATAAAACAAACAGCAAACAAAGTGTCTTAATAAAATCCAATAAAGTAATTATTTAACTCTCAAATTTATTCTTTTTGGAAATAAAACATAAAACATACTTTTGCATTGCATGTCAAAAACCAGGAATTTTGTTTATTTATTCTGCAAGTTACTTAAGTTTTATTTGCCTGAATTTATGCAACTATAAAATAGAAGACAAAAGTTTTAGCAAATGTAATCATGCTTTAGAAGATATGAAGTCAGATGATATATTTAAAGAGATTGTTTAATTATTAGCCCAAAGAAAATTACTATCTACTCATCATAATTTCTTGAGGACAGATAATAATATTGATAACAAAATAAGTAATTAATACTATATTTTTGTTATTAGTAGTTGTATTGTGGCCTTGTCTAATTTTCCAAAAATATAGCCTGAGATAGAGATTTTTGTCAAAAAGATTAGTTAGAGGAGTGCTATTAGGAGAAGAGAATGAGGAAAGTTGAATGAAGAAAGCAAAACACTTTAGGGAATGTGGTCTTTACCACAGTATAGCTTAAGTCTGGTCTCCACATAAATTAGGCCACAGAGTACTTGCTCTAGAGGGCCAATGTCTTATGACTGTGATAATCAGATGATGCCCTGGGGCCACAGGAGACTCCCATGACAGACCCCTGACAAAGCAGCCCTGACTTGCTTGAAGATGTCTCTCTTGAAAAGAGAGCAACTTTGAGTTATGGGCGGGTGATATCTTTAATTGCTAAAGAAGGAGTCTACCCTAAATGGGACTGAAGTGAGTCCTCAAGGAAAACAGCAACCCCTATAACTTCCAAAATGATTCCATCATTTCAGAGTTTTGATACTAGTTACAGGGTTTGAAATTTATTCACAAAAGGTTATATATATATATATATATATATATATATATATATATTTGAATAGCAATAGCTCATGTTCCTTCTATTCTCTGCCTAGCTTGTAATTGAACTGCAATTTTAGATTGGTGATCACACTCAATTTTGTTGCCTCCTGGGAATCCTGAAATTCAGAGAGCATGCTGTGGGATGGTGATTGATTTCTTTCAGTTTGTTTATCTGAAATTTCAAGGCGATTAACAGATGGGATGTCAGATTCAAATGAAGCCTTATTGCTTTAAGTGAACGAGTAGCAATTAGGTTGTTGTCTAAGGAGATTAACACTCTGAAATCCTACCTTCTAAAATACTCACCATTAGGACAGGCTACTATAGATTCTGAGCAGCAGAAACAGCCAATATATCCTAGACCATTGATAAAACTTTTTAATCCTTGAATTGTATTTCTGTTAGATCCATCTGCCAATAATAATAGCTCTTTTGTTACCTATTACCCAAATATATGATGAATAGAATTCATTTTTAAAGATTATGATGTCCTACGACACAATATTGTAAACTGACCAATATTTAATCAGCACACACTAAGAAAATCATAAAGAAATTCAGGCAAATAAATAACAGAAATAGTTCCTTGATTACTGAGAATGCAACACTATGTTTAAGCCAACTTTAAATAATGTGAAGCCCGCTAAGATTTAGCACTTTATGAACCTTTTCCAGACTCAGTCTTAACTCATTGTTCTCACAAAAGTGAATGCAGCCAAAAGGGTTTTAATGACAAAAACACAAAAGTGTTATTAAATCAACCCCAGAAAAATGGTACTTTTTCATGTGATTTATGGGTCAGCATTTTAAGAATACTTTAGAAAGAATATCGTTAAGAAATCAATCCATGACAAATGGTGGCAAGGCTGTAGGGACAAAGCCTTCTCAATTGCTGAGGGAACTATAAACTGATACATGGAAATTCCTTAAAACATAAAAGTAGAAATTCCATTTGACCTGCTATTCTTCTCTAGGTAACTTCTCAAAAGAGTTAAAGACATCATATCACAATGATGCATACATATCCCTGCTTATAGCAGCATAATTAATTATAGGCTAAATCTTGGAAATACCCTATATGTCCATCAAGAGATGAATAGTTAAAGTCATTTGTAAGGAAACTGATGTGCCTTGAGACCATAATATTAAGATGTTAAGTGAAGTAACTCAGACACACAAACTTAAATATCTCATAGTTTCTCTTATGTGAAAAACAACGTATATGACATATGTGAATGACAGATATTAGAAGAAAAGTACAGCAATTCAGTGTGTACAATGTATCTAAAAGGTGGTACAACTGTCTTTGTTTTTTTTTTTTGTACTGGGGATGGAACTCATGACTACACACTCGCAAGGCAGGCGCTTATGTCGCTGAGCTAAATCCCTGGCCTCAACAGTTCTTTTTTGGGGGGAGGGGGGACCAGGGATTGAACTCAAGACCTTGTGCTTGGCAGGCAGGTGCTTATGCCACTGAGCTAAATCCCTGGCGGTACAATTGTCTTACATGTTTTATATGTTGTTTAGCCTATTAATCTGGTTTTCAATCTGTATATGTGATAATTAAGTTTATAAGGTTTGCTAAGATAAATAAATGAATCTGAAGCTAGAAAAAATAAAAGAATAGAGGGAAGGTAGGAAAAAGGGAACCAAAATGTGTTATGTATATATACCAGTTTCCCATACTGAATATAATCAGTAAATACTGCAACATGTACTAATAAAGGTAAAATTTTTAAAAAGAAAAAAAAAAGTGGATGATGATACAGCATAATGCATTTTGTTTTGTTTTGTTTTGTTTCTTTGTTTTTGCTTCTAAGAAAAGGTAACAACGCAAAAAAGACAAGATCTCACCATTATAGTTCAAGCTTCTCTGGAACTCACTATATAGCCCAAACTGGCCCCAAACATATTGATCCTCTTATCGTAGCTTCTCAAGTGTTGGAATTACAGCTATAAGCCAGCATGCCCAGCCCATCATAATGATTTTAGGAGCCTGCATGTTTACTTGAATGGCAGTCAACAACATTCACCATAATTTTTACCACATGTCATAATTGTAGCATAAATGCACAATGAAACATATTCAGCTATAAAAATCATGAAACACTACCATTTTCCGTATGGTATGTGAATTATCTAAGACAAAAAATCATTGCACATGATCTCACAAGTTAAATCTCAAAAAGTTGATCTCCAAAAGTTGAAAATAGAGTGGTAATTATCACAGGCTGTTCATCTAAAACAGAGAAGAGAAGGATGGCAAGAAGTTGACCAATGAGAACTAAAATAAAGTTAGATACATGGAAGAAATTCTGGTGTATTGGTGTAAAGTGACAATTATGCAATAATAATGTGCTGAACATTTTACAAAACTAGAAGAAAGGAAGTTGCATGTTTTTACCACAAAGAAATAATAAATGTTTGAAGAGGTACATATGTTTAATGTACTTTAAACATGATAAAATGTATGTTTGTACCAAACTGTTACTTAGTCCCCTATTAATATATATAGGTTTTATGATTTATTTTATAGACAGAGTTGTTATGTTGCCCAGGATGGTAATGGCCCAAATTTTATGTTTTTAGGTACCATTAACAACATATTTGGAGACTTTGGATTCCCTGAGCTCAGCTTTCCTTGCCTGGTTTTTAGGACATCTTTACATATTTTTATGTCACCTTGTAGTACTGAGATCCTGGAATGAGCACAAGACTTTCTGCCTTTGTTTTATGTAATACAGCCCTTTGTCCTTGGACCAAGAATAATATGTGTTCATTTAGCACATATGAAACTGTGGCAGATACAGTGGTATTTTCTACTCCTGATGCTCTATCTTCTTGTGCACATCTTTTCTTCATGAAAGCAATGACTATCCTTGCCTATCTGTCAGGTTTTCTTTGAGCACAGAAATTTTTACAACTCGGGAAATGGCTCAGTTATAGAGAAATTAGAACAATCATACTGCAACTTCTTTGAAAACCTTATCTCTCTGTCTCTGTCTGTCTGTCTCTCATATCTCAGCCTTTCTCTCCCTGTATTCCCCACTCCATTCTGTTTTCTGTTTTCTATAATTTTTCCTCCCATATCCCCATATTTTTATCCCTTATTCTTGTCTTTCTCTTTTATTGCTTTTCATCTTTTGCTCCTTTCTTTCTACCAGTATCCAACTCTATGTTTTAAAATAAATTGAAAAGAATTAGTTTTGAATGCCAGGCATCATCAGTAAGAGATGTGTCTGAAGAATTACATGCAGTTTCTGTAAATAATTTGTAAACTGATAAAAAAAAACCCTCAGTGTTTAGTTTTAACCATAATTTACATACAAGTTATAGCTAATTTTATTTGTTAATATAGATATGGATATGGAAGTGGGGAAGGGAGAGAGATAGAGAGAAAAAGAGACAAAGCTGCAATGAAACTGGCTCTATAACTGTTCTTAGATGCTCTGTTTTTCCTTTCCACATGGTCTGAGCACTCACTTCATTCCTCAGACTCAGACATAGACTTGTAGTGTCACCACCCTCCACTGAGTTATTTTACCTTCTCACTCCATAGAAATAAGATTGCTTGTGTGATTAGGTTTTTTCAAGGAAATGTGAGCAGTGAGTTCCAAAAAGAACTGTTAAGGACCAGTAGATATTTCCACCGTTGCCCTTCACCGTTGGCTATCAGATTAGCAATGTCTCATGTATGACAGATACAAAACCTGAGAAAGATGACCTGTCTCCCATTTTGATGCAGCCACAACATCAGTAAGGGTATCATCTGTTTTTCTAATGTCTTTCTCTACCTTCATCCTCTATGTTTTTTATTTTAGAAATTATTTTATTTTAGAAATTTTATTTTAGAAATTAACCACACAGAAAAGCTCATTAATCACACAGAAAAGTTAGAAGTACAGTATTACCAATTCCTTAGTTACTCTGCATCAGTAATGTAAATGACTGGGAACACTTTGGAATTAAAAGATTGATTTCCAGATTGTGAGCTCTATGTCTCCACACTTTCTCAGCACATTTGAGGGACTCTCGTCAATCACCCATGAAAATACTTCGAAAAGAAAGATGGTTAATATTAGGTGATAATATTTAAAGCAAAACATTTTTCTTTTGTTTTCTTTCTTTCTTTCTTTTTTTTTGTATTCAAGATTGAGCCCAGGACCATTATACCCAGACGATTTTTATGTTTTACTTTGAGAAAAGGTCTTTTTAATTTACTGTGTTTCCTAGGCTAGATTGGAAATTGCCTCAGCTTCTCAGAATGCTGGAATTATATGTGCACTCCCCCATTCTCAGATATTTCTAAGAGAATTTTTTTATGGACTGATTTCTTTAATCAGCTTTCGGATAGTCCTGACTTCATAATAGCTTTCTATATTATTTTCTCAGTGAAAAGTGAAGTGATTTAAGGAGATTTTAAGGTCCACTCGATTCTAACATGTAGTGATCCCTCCCCAGAGTGTTGTTGACATTTATCACAATAATTTTCCAATTTGAGGAGCAAATTTATTTCTTATATAATAATTTTCTCACAAATTGAGGCTCTTCCTCCTTCTCTATGATCCTTCAACATTTGAATTTACTTAGTTCATAGATGTAAGTTCTCTCTACTTACACAAAATATAAAATTTAGGACCATTATCAATAATAGAAATGTTCAACCAATTTGAAAATGCAAGGTATTTTAAAAGGTACTTACCAAATATTTTCTGCACAGATAATTGTGGACTTATTTTGATGTGTCATTTAGAGTCTACTCTCAGCAATTTTTAAGACTGGATGAAAGTGTACAACAGTTCAGTAGGATTTATCCTGAATCATTTCTAGAGGAATACAGTTGTCATGAGTCACTATGTGAGTCAATACTAATTAAGACTCAAATTACCACCTTTCTAAATGGCATGCTGGTTCTCCATGGGTAGTAGCAATAGGCTGTAAAAATGTGGAGTCAATTTGACTTATCCTTTACATGTTGTGAATCATCATTTTTGTAAAAGGAATTTGCATATAAATCAGGCTGCACTTAGCACCTTCTTCAGATCATAGCTGACTGAAGCCTTCAAATGTGATACTTCCCCAACAGTTGGGAATTCCTAAGAAAAATTTCATTCTCATATTGAAGCTGGAAAGATTCAAAATAAATTAATGAGATTAGCTATCTGCAGAAGTGACCCACTCTAACAGATGGTTTCTAAATGTGAAAATGATTACACAAGGGTATTTCTTAAATCTCATTTAAGAGACTAAAATAAAGCAAATGTAAGATAAACTCTGACCTAATTAATTGTTACTTCTTCTATGTAATGTCAACAGAAGGCTAAGGCATGCCTAACTTCTGGACAAGGAGAAAGAAAGAAGAAAAAAAAAGGCCAGACTATGACATTGGCATGAATTCACTCAGCACTTACTGAGCACTTCCTTGTGAGCCAAATATTATATAATATGTTGGCTGGTGCTTGAAGAGTAATAAAGGCAAGTGTTTGTATTGGCTTGGCAAATATTTCTTTCTAGTGTAGAGTGTTGGCTCAAACAACCAGATATTATTAATACTGTTCAGAAAAGTCTTGCAAATTCTTCCAGTCAATTTTTCCTCATAAATTTTAGAACGTACTTCTAATTTTTAATTTCATCATATTTAATTAAACTGTTATTTTATTGAGAAAGTACTAAGTGGTAAAATTTTGATTAAAGGTAAAGTAAAAGCAATAACAGTTATATATAGATGTATTATTTTCTGCCTTCAAAGTGTAAAATGGAAGAGAAAAAATTTCAATGAAAATACAGCCACAGTATTTATTAAAAGTATATAAGAAAGAGCACAATTTTTATTTGACATTGAGAAATGCAGGGTGGACATGAATGCATTTTTGTGAAGGGAATATCATGAGCTGCCTTTGAAAGATTTAAGCAGCTTTACAATCACCAAATATCACTTTTATCAGTAGATATAATGATGATGATGCACTAAAAATATGAAAAATAAGGAGCCAGAAAAATTTCTGGAATATAGTAGTAATGGAAGCAGGTAGTAGTACATAAGTATAGAGAAGTATTTGTAACATCATCATTAATTACATGTCAAAATAAATATAGCAGGTTTAACTCTGTAGAATGCAAGAAACTGCACGAATTTTGAGCTATTGTGTAATTGAAGATTGTGGTTTGACATTTCAATGTTTACATGTACAGAAATAAAATTGCTTTTTGACTTTTAAACTAATCTATTGCTATTATGATGAATACACTAACAGGTGAACAGCCCTAGGTATATTGATAAAATCAACATCCTGATTTTAAAATACTTCAAACTAGTCTCTAGTCCCATGATATAAATGTATAATGAAATTGTAAAATAGCAAAAAAGTTGTTGATAGATATTTTAGACTTCCTTTCTTTTTTCTACACTACAATAAGACTCAAAATTCTAAAGCTACATTATCACTGAATTAAAAACTAAACTTAACTGAAGTATGATACATTTAGTGAAATAATAATTCTTCATTAAATGAAACTTTTCTCTCTCAAAGCTACTAGTAGTAGATAGTCACTTTATTGTGCATATATTCTCTTTAGAATCTGAAATTCTACATACTTTGAGATTGGAGCATTGTTTCCATGATTTATTTCCTAATTAAAAAGTCTATCTTCTGAAAGTAAATTTTTAAAATACATTTTAATTTGCATTTCAAGTAGGAGATTATAGTTTCAAAGTACACTTTTTAAGTTCTTCATAAGGATTTTTAAGATTGCTGACATTAATAATTTTACACAGCTACTTTCTTTTTTTAAATATATCCATGAATTATATTTAACAACATGTCCATTATGTCCACCATATCTACTCTTAAAGACTGCTTTGCAGAACACTGTCATTGAAAACACTGAAAACAGAAAAACAGTGCTTCATTTGAAAAGTATGATACAAGTGAAAATATGTTTCTTTTCTGTGTTTTAACTTTTAAGAAAGAGTTCCTCTTTCTGATTTCTAGGGAATGTAAAACCAAAAAAAAAATGTTGTACTTAAGTATCACAATATAAAAATCAACATGTAAAACATATCTGTGGAAAAACATGTTAGTTTTAATTTCTTTCTATTTTTAGTTTTTTTAGGTTTTTTTTTTAGTTTATTTTTATTTTTAATTTCTTAACTGTTTTTGTCACTTTCTTCATAGTTGGGAAAAACTACTGGGCTCCCACAACTTAAGGGAAGAAAGGTTTATCTTGTTATATGGCTTCTAAAAGTTTCAGCCCATTTCTAGCTTGTGCCAAAGCAGGATGGTAGGGCATCAGGGCACTGCAGAGTCAAGCTGCTCAAGGGATCCCTGTGGGGAAGCAGACAGTGAGAGAAGCAAGGATCTGGGGGTGGATACAGACCACAGTTCCAGGCCAGAGTGATCGGCTCTTCAGACCGCACCCCTCTTCCTACTGGCAAGTCAGCTGTCAGACTTCATAGTTTGACAATTTCCAAGAGCCTTGCCTATGATTGCTTTAGGCTTTGGGGGATATCTACATAGAAAAAATAATATTCTACACACAAAACGCTCTTGTGCATCTTTTTATGCAAATTATATTTAATTCAAGAATGACCAAACTCATCATCCCTGAAAAGTCAAAATCCAAACTCTCCTCTGAGAAAAGGCAAACTCTTAGCTATAAACCTCTATGAAAATTAAAAAAATAAAAATAAAAAGACTAAAACAACATGGACAGCATGGAGACATCCAAAGGCACAGGGTAAGCACTGCCATTTCAAAAGAAAGGGACAAGGGCATTGAGACCAATATGAACAAAGAAAAGCAGAGCCCAGCGGGACAGACTTCAGAACCTGCAGCTCCATGTCCAGCAACCTGCACAAGTTGTGGTGATGCAAGAATTCCAAAGGGCTTGGGGAGCTCTCCCCCTAAAATATTACCAGGGGTTTTAGCCCTCATGGCTGCTTCGTTGGGCTGGCATTGCTCACTCTTGGTGACTTCCCTCAGACACTTCATGGTTCTGACTTGTCCAGTTTCCTACGGTCTCCACAGCACTTTCAGCATCATTCTTGCAGCTCCACATACTGCCCTTTCAAGGACACACTTCCTGACCTCCCAGGCCTTCTTCTGAAATCTGGTTTTTAAAAAAAAAACCTCCCTAACTCTTCAACTCACACACTGTGTGTCCCTATAAAGCCATCACCATACCATGTGGATGAAGTTAAACTGTGCTGCCAACTCCACTAGTAGCCAGGCTGCTTTGCATAGGTGCGTCTCATGGATAGCTAAGCACACTACCCTCAGATTCCAGGGAATCAATTTCCTAGGCAGCTCTTCTACAATAAGTGCCCCGTGGCTCTCTTCTCAAAGCAGAAGTCTCACTTTTGCAGGCCAAAGGGCTGAGGTCTTGTTTTCCGTCACACATCAAACCTCTTTTCCTATTGATTTGTCCTAAGTCCTTGGCTTCTTTTCAGTGTTATTTCAGCAAGCATGCTGTCTTCTGCTCTAACTTTGTAAACTTTTAAAATCATTTAGCCATGCTCTTCTCTATTGTTTCTCAACACAGAGCCTGCTAGAAGCTCCCAACAATACCTATGGCACAACTGCAGTGTTAAAGCACCTTAAAATTTCCTCAGTCAGATTAGTCCACTACCACCTTAGTTTTTAGCTTCTGCAAAGTCTCGGGACATGCACAAAATGAAAGAAATTTTCTGCCAGAACGTAACACATGTGGCCTGAAATCCAACTGCCAGTGGAGTCCTTGTCCCAACTGAAGGCTGAGCTTGCTCTCTACCATGTGCATTTCTATCAGCATTCTGGTCTTCTGAGAGCCAGTGAGGATTTCCCATGAAGCACAGCTTACAGCATTCTAGAGCTTCTTTAGCAGACATCTCCAGTGTTTTACAAACTCCCCCCTTGAATCAGTTTCAAGGGTTTCTGTCCTTATTGTTGGAACTAAAATCTGCCTTAGTCGTTCTTTGTCACTGGGAAAAAAACACTGAATATCCTCAGTTTAAAGGAGAAATAGTTCCTTTTGGTTCAGTTTATAGAGGCTTCAATCCATTATTAGCGGGCCCCTATTCAAGAAATAGAGATGCAGCCGAAGAGTAGCAGCTCATTCATGACGTTGGGCAAGCAAGCGGCCAAGGGAGGAGCTGGGGAGAGAGATGAAGTCTTTGGAAGAGGTGCTCCCAGTGGCTACTTATTTCAAACTGGCTCTAGCTCCGCCTACTGCGTCAGCTATACACATCTATAATCCAAGCGTCTTCCAAAAGCCCCACCTATGATTATATGAAGTTATAGGGTGACATCTAGGTAGAAACTGCAGAAAACAATACTAATGAAAGATACTAACGTACTATTCTTTTCAATAAAATGGTATCTGTAACTACGGGTATTCCCATGGAAAGAATCAATAAGACATTAAAGTTAAATTTGAAAGTTACTTTCACATCACCAAAAATGGGAGTAACAGTACTGCATCATAGCACTACATGCTGTTGTACTACAATGCTAATGCTCTGACTTTGGGGTAATTATAATTCATGGCATACATAGAATTGGTTTAAAAAAACCATGTCCTCCAACAAACCATTGATTATCTCATAGCTTAGACCTCATATATAAACTTACATGCCATCTTCCATTTAATTCAACCATGCTGCTCCTTCACTTATAAAACACTCAAGAACAATGAAGTCAGGTGGTAGATGACATGTATTCTATACATCACTCTTCACTCAAGCCAACTTGTCTGTAAGCTCCATGTCAGATATCAGTCTTTCAAAGATATTGGAAAGAATTAATTTCTTTTCTCCTTAAAAATGTTAAAATCCTAGCCTCTTATACTTGTGACTGTGATTGTATTTTGACTTCAAGCCTCTGTAAAAATCATTTTTAAGTGCATTAGAATGGGCCTTTATACAATATGTTTTGTCTTTGTATAAAGAAATTGGACACAGACCTGAGAATTTCATATGGATGTTGAAATTCTGTTGCCATAAACTAAAGATCACCAATAAGCCACCAGAAGTTAAAAGACAGGGATGGAAGAGTTTCCCTCACAATCTTCAGAAGAAACCAACTCTCTAATTCAAAACTGAGAAAACAGGCATTTAAGCCACCCAGTTCACGCTTCTATGTTACAAAAGCCATAGGATACTAATATAAGTGACAGTGACTGTCTCCTCTGAGAGCATTAAACGTGGTTATTTCATACTGATAATGCATACTTACTATTAATGGTGAAATCAAACCTTTTTTTTTTTATTCTTAGCATTCTTGACAAGGGATAAACATTCTTGCTTATTCTTCCATTGGTGCTGTCAAAAGTAGAAAACACCAACTTGAGAATGCACTAGTAGCCAGGGATTTAGCTCAGTGGCATAACCACCTGCCTGGCAAACCTGAGGTCGTGAGTTTGATCACCGGTACAAAAAAAAAATGCACTAGTTATTGATGAAGGAATTTTAGAGAAGACATTTTGGGAAATAATGTTTTTCATCTAAATTCTATAACATACTTTGTAATGGTCCAGTTAATGTAATCAAAAATGAAACAATGAACATTTTTATGTTTTTCAGCATACTTTTTGGATAACATTTCACTTGTGATTACCATAAATAACACACAGTTACAATACTTGAAATCCGTCATTAGATGTCTGCATTCATGGACAGAAGGATGGATGATCCAATATAGTGAGCCATGGTGAAGCACTAACATTATGTAAAAGGTATTAGGAACGTAGAGAATCAAGAAGTTCTACACTGCTGAGATGATGTCTGAAAAATAAATAATCCTGGTGATGTATTTCAGTGTTATTGACCTTGATTCAATCTCTACTACTCCAAAAATAAACAGGAAGTAGAAAAAGGAGAAGGAGAAGAAGGAGGAGAAAGGGAGGATGGAAAGATAGAAGGGGAGAAAGAGGCAGAAGGGAAAAGAAGAGGAAGTAAAGAAGGAAAAGGACCAGGAGAGAAAGAGGGAGAGGGAAAGGAAGAGAGGAAATAAACATAAACAAATGTATCATTTCATAACCTAAATAAAAAGAGATAAAAAAATCATATATTATTGAACAATATACAAGTCTCCCTTTCATATCTTTTATTCTAAAGATTCATCAATAAATTAGTATGCTTTACATACTAATTTATTAGCCAGGCTTATAACCCAGGCTTATGAAAATTTGTAACACATTTTCTGTTCAGTGTATTTACATAGCAATGGAAATTACAAGTGAGAGTTGATATTAAGAAAAGGGTAGAGGAAATGTTTCTTTAACAAAAGGCCAAATATTATAGCTCAAATAACCAGATAGATTATGAAGAAAAGATATGCAGTAATAATTATTCCAGATATCCTCAAAGGTCATTGTATTCAATCTTTGACCCTTTCTTCCCTCTTCACAGCCAGACATTAGCTTACTGTTGCCTCAGTTTTCCTAATCCAGGGTCAGTTCATTGGTACTTGTCTGGGATTTCGTAATGATTGACCATATAGCCAATTGGAGGATTGTTGTAAAACTATAAGATATTTCTCTCAAACTTTGATCCTTAGTAGGCTTCTATAATCAAGTCTGTATCTTCTTATTCCAGAGACCCCATCAAATGGGCCCTCTGTGCTTATCTCTGTTCTGCCAAGGTTTCTCAGAACACCAGCTCTACTCTGGTTTTCTCTAGATTAATGGTCCGCTTCCCAGATATAATAACCCAGATGCAGATCTCAGGAGAACTTGAAGGGTTTTCTAATATCAGTGTCTTGATATATGTATAGGAAATTGCTTTTATAGTTTCATCAGATTTAAATACTTAGCATAGTTCCCCTTTTCGTTATGAAGTACTTACTTTTGCTGGTGTATTTGTTTTAGTCATTTTCCTACTGACTGAGACACAATACTCAACACCCACAACTTAAAGAAGAGATTTCTTTTGGCTTACATGTTAGACAGTTCCAAGGCAGAACACCACGGCAGAGCAGCATAGGGGAGGACATTTGCTCATGTCATAGTGCTCAGGAAGCAGAGAATGAAGCAAGTAGCCAGGAAGAGAGGTACACTTGCAGATCACACCCCATTAACCTACCTCCTTGGACCAGGTTTCACTTATCACAAGCCACACATGTGAGAACACAAAGTTCTTGAGGAGCATCCTAGATCTAAACCCTGAATGCAGCAATCTCTGTAGCTTGAAGATGGTGTCTTCTCTGAAAGTGATTTTAAAAATTGATCTCCTATTTAACTATATTAAGAAGTGTGTCCTTTTGTATTGTAATCCCAAATACTGAGTAGGTATCCAAGTATCTTAATCTCTTTCCAATTTGACTCACAATATAAATAGTTATAATTGTAATCCCATTGAGACATTTTTGGAATCCTAGCAATTCTAATCTACCACCTCCAATGCAAGCCACGGTGAGAGTAAAGACACCAAGACACATTCCAAGTGAAGGGCAGCCAAGTGGTCCTAAGTCTAATCCCAGTGTGGATGTGCAGACAAAGGCCCTGATCCTAGGTCTCTCCCCAAATTTATCATATTGTGAAGAAGAGGGGTGGCTCAGGGATGAGTGAGGACAGTGAGGATGGTGGGAATTACATAAGTAACTTGAGCTGGTTAGCCAGGTAGGGAGAAAAGTATCTCTGCAAAATGCAGAGTTAAAGATATGCAGAAGGTTCAATTTGCATAACTCAATTAAGGTAGCAACTGAATTGTTTTAGGAGGTTGTTGCTTTAGTTTCTGATGTGTAAACTTTTGTGCCCTGGGGAGGCATAGCCTCTTTACCTTGAGGCTCATACACAGTTCCATTCCAAGAGCTGTTGGCTTTACCATCCCGCTGTGCTCATATCTTTCGCAGAGAATACTATGAGAGGAAACAGGAAACTGTCTGTCAGCTTTAGAGATTACATGTCAACACCTCAGATAGCCTTATTTGCAATGCTTAGAGCCAACTGAAGAGAGAAGGAAATACCATAGCCAGCTCTGTACATATCAGTATAAGGAAATAAGTCTCCATATAATCAAAGTTGCAGCAATTGTTTTGCATTCAAAGGGAGTCAATGGAGTTGTCTCCCACACTTTTGAACTTGATTAAGAGAACTGATCTCTACAACAAGTCTCTCATCTTTCTGTCATGTAAAGACGTATGGGAATCCTTGAACAGGGTGCAGCAAGATGACTTCATATTGAAAGCAATGAATATCTCTCATCAGACACAAAGCCTGCCAGTGACTTGATCTTGGACTTATCCTGTAGAACTGCGTAAATACATTTTTTATAAAGATGAGGATTGGGTCTTTTGTTATAGCAGTATAAGCAGAATAAAAATGACCATCTTATACTTAAGAAGATCCTAAGTTGGCTTTGTACATGATATTGCCATTTTTATTAACAGACCTACCAGTTGTGTTATATAAATTGAACAGTAAGTGTTTGGTGAAGCCATGAAACATTCTGCCCTCATTGCTTCTTAGGAAAGCTTGTCCTTAGCAATTCTAACTATTGTGCTAAAATAAGTTAATACTTGATTTTTTTCATCTGTTATCTGGGATAGAAAAACTTTCAAATACATACACAAATTATGAAGGTGTCTTCCATTTAGTTCCCAACACTACAAAATTATAAATTTTCCAGTATAAAATTATAAGCTAAACATCCATATAATTAAATTTCATGAGTGAAATGAATATTTTTTTTAAAGAATCAACTCAGCCCAAAAGTGTTACACAGGAAAATTCTTGGGACATTTCTTAGCTTTATACCAAAGAACATTAGCATTTTTATCTGTATAACAAGAAATGTTAGCCATACAGCATTACAAAATAACTACTGTGCAGGAATGATTTCCTTTCCTGCATGCTCTTAATTTTAGGGACAGTAGTCATAGACAGTCCCTTGTTCTAAGTTAGGGGAATTTGTACTTCTCAGTGCCTGACACTGTTGACCCAGTCATCTTTTCTTGTTGTACTGCTTAGACGGAACATGCTGCACCTCTGCTGGATTTTTGTTTGTTTTCTGCTTTTTTTTTTTTCTATTTCAGGATCAGATGGTGGTGGCACAGCAGATCCTTCCAAGTTAATGTGTTTTCACAGCACATTGGGTTGTTGTTTGTAGCACCCCAGGGTTTCACAGCCTTCTTTTTTTTAAATTCAGTGGTTTAACGACACATGGTTTTTGCAGTTCTGTACAACAATTCCTTAATCTAGCAATTGAAATCACTCATACACAGTGATAGACATGAGCTGGAGAATGTCTGCTCAATATTAAAATTACCTCATCTGTAGGTCTGTGGAATCTGTGGATTATATCTATTAACTGGAGCCTGAAGGTCATTTGTTGAACATGCTTTCTATAAACAATCTGGTTGTGAAGACAAGTTTTTCACTGTAAATCAGTACATACACTAGACATTTTTCTGCATCAATATATAGTGTTTGTAAGGTATAGCCTGTCTTTAAGAACTTCAGAGATTAGTTAATTCTTATTAACTAATTATGTTATCTTATTAACTAAGAATGTTACTAATGTAACTGAGAATTTTGTTATCTTATTAACTAAGAATGGCATTGTGCTTAAAATGAAATCTGATCAACTTAATATTTTTTTATGCTGGAGAAATGCCAGTTACTATAGTTATCACAAATATAAACTGCTCTGATACTATGGAATTGTGCAAAAATCTTGCTCTAGAGCCTGAATGGACATCACAAACTCTTCTCCCAAGTATTTTCATTTGCTGCTTCTGATGATTCAATTAATGTATTAACAAATGCTTGCTACACTTCAAAGAACACAATACTGGACTAGCTAAGGTAGAGTATATAAGAAAACATTAAATTTAGCCTTGCTTATCATGCAGTCTCTGAGATCTCTCCTGGTTAAATTCATCAATCCCTCACCAATCTGCATGAAACTGTTTCAGGAATGACAGTGGCTTGATATACATACATATTAATACACATACACATAAAATCTCAAATATTTCTAATATTTTCTTTTTAGTATACTATTTTTATATAAAGAAATAAAAGTTCAGTTGTCAAAAAAGATTTATAATGCCTCATCAAGCTTGAGTTTTCTTATCCTTTAACCCTGTTGCAGCACTTGGAAATAGTCCAATGTATAGCTTCATCATTAGTTGAATAAAAATGTCCCAAAGGAAACATTTTTAATTTTCCCTCAATTTATCTTCTGTTCTTACTACTGTGCTTATGTCAGTAATTAGTTGGTGTTTATTAAGTTAAGTACTACTAGGTAATTTTTTGAGTAAATTATGACTCATGATGCATGGCATATCCATAGGGGTTACTCTATATACTAACTGATGGCATAAAACACATAGTTTATTGTGGTAGATGGAGGCATGATCTCTTACAAACATCTATACTTCTGTAACTGAAACAATTTAATACATCACCCTAAGTGCCAAAAGGGACTTCATAGATATCATTAGGTTAAGTGTTTTGATACAGGAAGTTAATTGTGGATTATCTACACAGTCTCAATGTAATCACAAAGATCATAATAAGGGCAAGAGGGAGACAAGAGAATTAGAGAAGGAGTGGTGGCAAGTAAGTCAACCTTGGAGTGATATTGCATGCAGATAGCCTTCAGAATGTTAAAAAGGGCACGAATGGATTCTGCCTTTGACTATCCAGTGGAAAGAAATCTGTGGATTGCCCAACCATAAGAATTGTTTTCAGTCTTTTGATCCGCAGACATTAGGAAAACAACATTTGTGTTACTGCATGTCACTAGGTTTGTGGTGATTTGTTACCGCAAGAACAGGAAATGCAAGCAACCATTGAATGAGGAAAATCATGCCAGAACAGTTTAGTTAAGTCTAGCAGATGAAGCAACCATAACAGGCTCCTGTTTGCACCTAAAACTTGCTGAAAATTAAGTACATAATGTTAGAGTCCTCAATAGTGCACAGAGCAGAGGTAGATCACCAACATGCAAACAATATCAAAATATTTCTAACACTGAAAGTTCAAGGCATACATACAAGAAAATAATCAGAATGGAAGAAACTGCCATCAAGCATGCAAACATAAAGAAGGCAAGAGGAGAGATGAAAGAATTTTTTTAAACTCTCACAAATTTGAAATAGGTAACTTCTGAGAGTAGGAGTGAGTAGAGGACCAGAAAATAATTTGATTAGTTAAAGCATTGTCTAGGGTAAAAGTGACTTCATCAATTTTCTCTACATACTTTCCATTCCCTAACTCAGATTCAATAATGGTTCAGACCCTAGTGTTTCTCTCAAGCCAAAAATTGGAGCTGTTTCTAGAAACTGCACATTTACAGGAAATGATGTGTCCTAAGACAGTGTTGCCCTTCTAATTATTTTGCTTTATTTAATGAACACAAGAGGGTCAGAGGGTAGTATAAGTCTCTACCTGTAATTTCAAAAGTTTGTCTTGAAATCTTATAGCTCAAACGATACCTTCAGTTGCCAGTTGGACTTCTTATCAAGAGCACAGATGTTGGCAAACTATTCCTAGGAAAAGAGATCTAAGCCACTTATAAGTATGTACTGATCAACATGCACACTCTATGAAGAATTTCTGACAGATTGAAAATCAGGGGTACATGTTGAGAAATAAATCTACAAATTGCATTCCAAACTTATATTTTATTATTAAATGAATGAAGGAAATGAATGAGGAGCAAGTTATTACAAAAACCAGAAATCACCAGGTCTTTAAGGAAAATACTGCAGAGACAACAAAGAAAAAAAATAAGAAATACTAACACAAATTAAATTTGTATCTTCACAGTTGTTTGGTAAGTTTTTAAGGCCAAGAAACATAAATGAAAAAAGTTTATTGTGAAAAGAAAGAATTTGGCAAAGAAAAGAGAAGAAATTTACAAATTTGGCAACATAATGTAATGTTTTCATCATTAAATATAATCTTGTCAAACTCAAAGCAAAGAGAAAAGGAATGTTCAAAACTATCCATGCACATTTCCTAACTAAAAAAAATGAGAAGAGAAAGTTAGAAATGTGGAAATTAATTCCAAATATTGGAAGAACTGGGAGTTTGGAGTGGCAACTGAAAAAAGCGTAACACAGGACAGCCTCTTGACATAACAGAAAAACGGAGGCCAACAATAGCAGAAAGGGATATTCAAGTTTGTTTTTTAAGTATTTCCATAGTTCATTTACAAGAAATTTTAGAATGGTTACTTGGTGAACATTACTAATTTACCTTTAGACATTACTTCAGTAACATTTAAATAAATTTAAAAATTTTCTAGTCTACTGATATTATTATTTCAGAGTTAAATATTTCCCCTTAACACTTGGCCCTGTGTCTCTTCACTTCTTCACAATCTGCCTCAGCTACAATCTGGTTCATAAATAGATCACTGCTTCTTGTTTACCATCTAGCTTCATCCCTCTGGACTTGGCATTTATATAGGGTTATTCAGCAGGATCCTGGCTCCCCTCAAGGTCTTTGGCTCAGTTTCCTTCACTGACCTTCCCGACCGTGGATCACTTTTGAGAGCACATGGCTTCTCATATCCTGCCAGCCCAGTACCAGCCAAAAAATCCTCTACAGCTGAAAACCAGAAAGTATTATATTTTTCCATGAAATATCCATCCTCATTCGAATATCCATCAGATAGATGTGAACAATTGTTTCAAGGAGCAAGTTATTTCTGCTCTTGTTGTTCTGACTTTAGTTTATTCCTATGCTTATTGAAGTGATATACAATTTCTCCTTACAGTATTTCTGTCAATTTTTCTCCAGTCATTCAAAGTTTACTCACTATAAAGTGTGTTTCTGAGCCATCTGTAGCTACAATTCATTGCCCATTTATGTCTAGATCAGCAAAGCATATTTCAGCAGACATAAGTTGAATGATGATAGACTCAGAAATGACACTAATAGAAATACTCAAAATACAAGAGGTGCTGACTGTCACATTGCCAAAAGTTATAGCCATATTGAAAATTAGGCATACATGCTGCCAAAGGCCACAAATCCAAGATTTGTTTTTATCCTAAAATGTTTACTAAGAAGAAGCGGCATGATTTTTAAAATGCAATAATATAAGAATAGACAAGAAACTAACCATGACAACTACTGTGTGTAGTTCTATGTGTTCGAATAGTCATTTAGTACTGTAGGAATTGAATGAAGTGGGAGAGATCTCACCAAGAATAGTTCCTAATACACTTGAAACCTAGAATTGATGTTTACGCACGTTTTTAATAGCACTTTGCTTTCAACGTTGATGGAGTTTATTGAAAACTCCCACTGGCCATTTTTAAGTATCAAGTTAAATTGAAAGTTCCCACAAGTGTTATTGAAACCTACAACTAGCCAGGCACCCTTGGTTTCCGAGAGCCAGTGATGTGGGCTATCACTGGTTACTTACACCCTTGGCAAGCAGTCACAGGATTTCTGAAATTAGCTGCCTTTCTGGACTGTTTTCATTGAATTAAAAAAAAGAAGCTTTATGGGAAGTAATTACAAAGTCTTTACATTAATTCTAGTAATTAAATGTGACTATACCAATTATTAGTAGCTTCTGTTCTTTTCTGCAGTACTAGAGGCAAGGGAGACCGACATGAAGGTTTATGCCTAGTTGTGCATGAATTATTTTAATTAAAAATGGACAAATTACAAATGTATTTTATTTAAGCAACTTGAAAAAATTGAATTTTATTTGAGTAGCAAGCAGTGTTAGTTTCAAAATGAAAACAAAGTTGTGTCACTAGATCAAAGAACACTAAAGTGACACACCTCATTTCATTCCTCAGTTTTTTTTTAAAAAGGAAAAATTGTGTTGAGAACAACAGGTGTGTTTTTCAGGGATGTGCAAGATTAGATTCTCTTTGCTAAATGACCTCTACTTTAATTTAGAAATGTGTTCTGGAGACAAAAGCATTGTGTCCCTTCCCCTTGTATTCTCCATGTATTTTTTGCTAACACCCACTCACAAGAACTTATTACAGCTATTAGCTCATTGACATAATAATGACTAAGGAGAAGATATATAAAACTTGTTTATATGACCCTTTTAAGATAGCTATATACTAAATAAATGTCTAGAAAATGATTGTTTCTTTTCATTACACCCATAAATTCAGTACCAGGGAACCTAAGGCCATTATCTAATATATGGCCTTCTATCATCTAAACATTTAAAACTGCAGAGGATTTCATGATAATCCTATTAGGAAATAATAGATGGTTAGTAATGCAGTGGACACATGTTCATTTCTTCTTATCGCTCAGTATTTCTCTTTACTCCTTGACCATTACCCCTGGTTTCCAGAACAGCTAATCAGATTTCCACCTAGAAATTCAAGTTTTTCCTCAACTGGGCTGATCATCATGGTCCCCTATCAGACTACAGTAACTGCTTCAGAGGTAAAGATGTAATTAAATGTATCAAATTAAAATAACACAGAATCGTTACTCCAAATTCTAACAGTTTTTCATTCAAGATAATATATTAGAAGAACTATGGCAATTTTACTATAAAATGGATGCCTGCTTGAGGAGGAACATTTCTAAAGAGAAGTCAGAGTCTTGCAGAACCATCAAATGATAGACACATTCCAGGATCAAGGTAATCTAGAGCCTCTTCTTTTTTTTACATTTAAAAAAATTTTTTTCGAACTTCTGTTTAATTGAGTTGGAACTTAACAAAGAAATTTGACTATTACAGGAATAGAACAGGATAATGAAAGAGGAAATTAGTTCCTCTTTTTTTGTGTGAGATTAACAAAATACTTTGTCAAAAAAGAAATGTTAAGCTTTAGATTAACATTTAGCTCATTAAGCTTTAGTTTAACAAAGTTTCTAATACACGGGTTCTCAGTCAGCACCGTGACACAATAATTAAATCTAAACCCTCCATAGTCATATCAATTTTTTTAAATTAACAGGAAGCATGATGTTTTAGTTAAACTGGTCATACTCATTGTTTTTATGAATGCACTTAAAATGCTAATATTATACTGGACAGATTATATTATATCTAGATTTAGTTGCTTATCCCAATCAGGAAATTTAATTCTAATGGTGTTCAGTAATAATTAAATTTTGGATATCTAAACTTTGGAGTAACTACTAAAAGCATTTTTACTACACATATTTCAATCACTATTAAGGCTTTTTCCAAATAGCATAATGAATCTTACAAAACTACTTTAACTGGTAGAATTAATGGTTTGTTAATCATTACAAATGAATATTAGTAATGGGCTCTCAGTAAAATTAATAGTATTCAAGATATGTAAATTGACTAAAGTAGTTAAGAATCACTCCTCATCTTTGCATAATCAGAGCATAAAATTCTTATAAAGCTTTATCATTACATGGTCTTGCATCTGCCATTGGGTTCAAGAATTTCTAATTATCTGCTATCAGCTAAAAAGGAAATGGAATCCTATCCCCAGAATATAAGCAAGGCTTCTTTATTAGAACATTTTATTCAAGGTGTGGCTGAAGAATTGAAAGGCTACAGAACTTACAAAGTAAGTGGCAGGAACTAGTTTATGCCTATTTCTTAATGTTGGCATATTAAATTTCTCTCTATATGGAAGAATTTTCTTTCCTTTCAAACTTATAGCAAGACTGTAGGGGTAGAGCTAATCTTCCCTTAAATCAAAATTCTCTGGAAATTATATTGTCTGGCAAAAGTAACAACAGTAATCCTACATACTGTTTATAATAAAAATGACTTACATATTTTATAAAATCCACTTTTGTATTTTATTTTAAAGAGAATAAAACAAAAGAGGACAGAACAAAGAAAATTAGAACAGAACAATGTAAGCAATACTTCACAGCAAGACAGCCAGATATTAACAGTAGCTACCATAACATCTCTTTCTTTGAAATAGTTGAGTATACTTTCACACACAATAATATCAAACATAACAAAGTAGTATAAAACCTTTCAAGAGAGTGAAAGTATTACAGGACATTCAAAACCAAATAACAGGAAATGAACAATGGCTTCTATAATATCTCATTTTCCATAAAAAATCTGTTTATACTATCATACATATTAAAATTCAATAAGACACAACATGATAGATCCAATGGAAATAGAAGAACAAAAGCATGGTAGGACTTCACAGTGAGATGATATTAAATCAGCAATGGCTGCCATAATATCTTGTTTTCTTAAAGTGGCTGTTCATAACATCACACATAATAAAACCAAAAAAAAAAAAAAACAGAATAAAACCATTCCAACCAATGAATGAAAATATTATAAGACTTCCATAGGATCCATTTTTAAATTAGTGTCTTTCAGATATCATATTGTTGTTATGCATTTGAAAATATGATTTCAAATAAAAATATCTTGTTTTCAAAAGGATGTAAAAATTGTAATTCTGTCAATGATTATCTAGAATTGAAAATAGACTCCAATGGAAACAGAAAACTAAGTAGTAAATATATGAAAAACATAAAGCTAGCACTAAGTGTTTTCTTCTTTTCAGCTGTTATTTGATTTACTTTAAGGATTTGTGAAATTAAAATATTGTTTGTAAAATATAATGCATAAATAATTTTCCTAGAAATGATATTATTGTTCTAAGAATTCTGTCTTAGCTTTTAATCACTACCAGTCTTAGTCTCCTCATTGTTTGTTGGGTGCTGTACAACTCACCAAATTACCTGTGTATTTATATGCCACATACGTCACAGGAAATATATAAAATTATTTAAGAGGCAGGAATAAAAAATCATAAAACAACTCTTTTTTCAGATACTATTCTTTAACCAAGTAATACACCTAGTTCCAATTTACTGTTTTTAACCTAACCATGATTAATAATTTGTACTTTTCTACATTATACATGTTGTTGTGGTGTCTGCCACATGATTTTTTCTTGGGCTAAGAATATTTCTCCTACCCAAAGCACCAAGAGTTTGAAGTAGAATTTTTAGGTCATAGAGAATGTAAAAGTTTAATGCAGGTTGCCCAATTGTGCTTAAGATGGTTCTCTATGCAGAGGACACAGCTTGTTTCTATCTACTCACTTCCCAGCCAATGCTTGATCATATCATAATGTAATTGCTTCCTAAACCAATGGGTGAAAACTGCATCAAGTTAATATGTTAATTAACAATTCTTTGGTTAGTTGCAAAGGTAAAGCTGTTTCATAAGTGTATTAAGTAATTTCCTCTTGTATGAATTTTCTATTCATATTTTTAATCTCTACATGCTTTCATAGATGTTCATAATCACTATTACACAGCAACTAGTAAAAATTTCCAGCCTCTCTGGAATTCTGAGACATCTAATCCCTCAATTGTATCACATGTCAAAGTCATCTCATGTTTTAAAGGTGGGTTACAAAAAATTGTTGTGTGTCAATACTAAATTGTAATAAACAATAGTATATATTTGAGTATCTATTATAAAGGTGTGCAAAATTCCTAAATAGTAACTTATAGCAAGAACCAGTAACATTTTTTTCTCTTAGCTTTTTTACTTTTCAGAAGAAAAAAATTGTAATTTGAAACTAAATTCCAATGAACAGATCACAGTTATGGAAGTTTTATTTTACAGATAAAATACAAATTTCTTACCTGGATATCAAAAAAGACACCTTTTAAAATCCCTAAAGTAATCAATTAGCAATATTCCAAGAACTTCACTTAATAAAGAGTACAGCAACATAAAATTTGGCTACAATGGTTTACGTATGAAGTTTTTAAGTACTGAGATTATTAATTCTATATTTTCTTCTATAATTTAAAAGAGCTTAACTTCTCACGTTATTGATTTAATTTACAAAATAGGAAAATATTTTGTTATGCTAAATTATTTTATTAAACATGAGAAGCTATTAAGCTTTACAGGAACAATGTAAAAATAAAGTAGAAACACAAACACCACTTGTTACTTCATTTACTTTTTATCTTCCAAAAAATTCTGGACACACATTTTGCCTTTTTAAAAAAAATTCGATTTTAATTTTTATGAACTATCCTTTTCTAGAAGACAATCTCATCCCCTTATTAGTCAGTATAAAATGTCTACATTTCCACTTACTGTTTTATAGTTTCCTAAAGTTATTTTCTCCCACTTCATGGTTCTGCTATCCAATTAGGTAATATGAAAAGGAAAGTGGTATTTCTTTTAAATGAAGTATTTTGTCAGAAGTTTTAGCCTGTAGCTTGTTCCCTTACCTTCACTTTATTATTTTTATAATAACCATTTTGTAAAGTTTCTGATTATTAGATTGAATGGTAATTCACAAGTGCTCTGAAGCACACTAATTTATCATTCATGCAACTTTTTTTATGATGAAGACCTCTGCTCAGAGTAATTTATGAGGAAGTTCTTTGTCTTAGAAATATTGTAAATAATAAATGAAAGTGACACTAGATAAGCCAGTGTACAAATCTAATTGGAGATATGTGAAAGCAAGGTAAATTTTGTTTTCTTCTCCATTTATTTTTACCTAGTGAAATATCTCTTCAGAAAATCTTTATGCCAATAATGTATTGAATAATTATTGGAAGATACACAAATATGTTTGAATTGAAAATCAAACATAGAGTTTTGATTGCACTTTAGTTTGACTTAATTACAGAACAAATACTAGTGAGAAAACCACATTCTATTTTGTACCATAAATTAATATGCAACGAAGCAAGAAAAATTATATAAAATATGTGTTTATTCTTTGTTACCAGTAGACAACCATAAAAGTCCTACGACACACTATATGAGGTTGTCAGTGGTAATTATCTCTCATCAAGTTTTGCTTCCTGCCAAAATGTTTCAGACTCAGTAATGGTGATTCATGAATTTTCCACAAAAGCATTTTGGGCACTGAGAGTTTAAAGTTTATTTTAAAATATGTGTGGTTTTTAAAAGTACTATCATTACTCTCCACACAAATGATTATCTTAAAGTACACAATATGTTCTGCTGATAGTGATGACTGTGATTTCTTTCAGACTGTTCCTAAACATTTAAAAAGAAATTTAAAAAATTATTCAATTTAGTTTTGCAGGTGTTAGAGAGAACCTCAGAAAAGATTCTGTGACAGTTATGATTTATTGCCAACTTAGTTGGCTTGAGAGCCACCTGGGAGATTTGTACACCAACCTTCTGGTTAGGTATGGGCAGGTCATGGAAGCATGGCCTTGGGGATTCTATCTGGTCACTGGCTTCTTACTTTTGGCCATTCTTCTATGCTCTGTTCCTGTCCACCATGAAGGGAGCAACTTTGCTCCATCTCATCCTTCCACCATGATACTGCCACCTTGAAATCAGGTAACATGGACTGAAATCTCTGAAACTGTAAGCCAAAAGAAAACCATCTTTATTTAATGGGAAAGGGTTTGATATTTTTCCCAGTAAAGAAAAAAAAAATGACCAATGTAAAAATTGGAACCAAAGAAGAGGGCTCATCTCTGTGCTTCTACCTGAGTATATGATTCAGGAGTCATTGGAATTTGTTTTTGAGTAGACTTGGGAAAATTTGGACATGTAGGCTACAGAAGACCTATGTCGCTGTAAGCAAAGATTTTGGGTGATTTAGGGTCTCTGAAAAATAATACTGATAGGAATGTCGATATTAAAGACCATCTTATGAAATTCCAGCTGGGAATGAAGACTCTATTAGGAACTGTGCTACACACCATGAGTGTTTCAACTTCCATTTTGGCCAGAAATGAACCCCATTTAGGTTGGGGCTAAAGGAGACGTGGTTGCTAATGAGATTAGTGCTCCTAAAAACCAAACCAAACCAAAACAAAACAAAACAAAACAACTGTTTTGTTGTCAAGCTGCCTTGAGATCACTTTAGCAATAACGTCAACCATGGCAGGTTGAAGGTTGCTAAAGTATAAACTTTTTATTTGAAAAGACAGCCTCTGGGCCCCTTGTTTGAGAAAGGAGGCCTAGGAAACTGATGTCATTGATACATTTCACCATGCTCTTTCATCATATAGACACTGAGAAGTCACTGCAAGGATGGTTCAAAGTGGCCTGGCTATTACTTGGATTGGCAGCGGACCTTGGTATGACCCACATGATGGCTGATTATATAGGCATGCAGAATGCAAGAGTGATAGGGTAATGGAAGTTTTCATTTAGACTTTATAAGTAAACCTATACACCCAGCAAGAAATGTGTAATAGGTTCAGAGTGACTAACAGATACACCTTCGAGCAGACAATGCACAAAACTGTGAGAATAAAGCCAAAGCTGCATGGAGACTCCAAATAAGAAAAATGCCTAAAAGTAACTTAGGAAGTGAGAGGAGTCACTCCACGAGAAAGGCAATGTGACCTGTAACCAACAAAGCCAAAAAATAGGCTGCTCAGACTCTTTGAATTTGTATCTTACCACCATCTGCCCCAGATTCTGTTCATATAGGATTTAATGTTTGCTTTTGCTTTGGTCAAATTGCTTTATAATTTCTCTGTTCTTTCTTTTTGAAATGAGAACGTTTGCCCTACATCACTGTGTTTTGGGATTATGTAACTTACTTTTTCATTTTTATCAGAGTCTCAGAGTACCCCATGGATTGAAACTTTTGAGAAATGTGGTATTTTTGAGACCTAGGAAGGAAAGAGTGCATTTTTGGTTTTGTGCAGGAAATTCGCATCATGATAAGTGGAATTATGAACTTGTTGTTGTCTCCATAGAAAGATTAAATATAGTTTAAGAAGATATGTTTAAGTGTCAAGTTGACAAGAGTTGAAATGTGATCATTAATATGAATTTTTAACTTGATTAGTTTGATAGACATGTAAGGAGATAAAACACATTTTTGGGCGTGTCTAAAATAGCCATGGAATAATTAACTGTAGGAATATATCTGACTCTTGACCTCTTCCTGCTTTGTTCTTCCACTGTGCTCTCTTCTTCGGTTTCCATGAAGTAAGCAGTTTGATGCCATTGTGTCCTTCTGCCATGATCCTCCAGCCTTAGAACCAGCTGATAACAGACTAAACCTCTGAAAAGATGAGACAAAATAAATTTCTCCTCCCTGAAGTTGCAGATGTCAGGTATTTTGTCCCATCAATGGAAAAACTTATCAATTCAGTTGCATAGTAGGAACTAGCATGCTTGCCAAAATTATTTATTTTTTATTCAGAAATGTTTAGAACTGTTCTATTTTTCCATATATTCTCCATGCTGATGTTATTTAATGGTAGCAAAATCTTTTCTTATCCTAATATAAGACATTGTAAGTGTGAACTGGAAATAGAAAATATTGATAAAGAAGGATATTTATGTAATTTATATTTCTTTTTTATTTAAGAAGCTTGTAACACATGATAGAATTCTTAATTTTATCTTTTGTTTGAATTAAGAGGTGTTTGGAAAGGGGAAGAAAATTTTTAAATGAAATGAACTGTGTTATATAAATGTATCTAATCCTCAAGATGAATGTAAACTTCATTTACTATAAACATGTGCTAATAAAATTTAGAATAGGTAAAACAAATAAATCTAGAGACATAAGAAAATACAAAAAGACCAATTTAAAATAAAACTATAATGATTTTATTTTAGTAAAACTATTTAATATTTCAGCTGCTTGAGTTTTTTACATAAGATGTAAAGAGGTTTCTCATTTAAAATCATAAAACTTTTTATGCAAGTTTTTGAATGTTGCTTATTCTGCAATAAGAATAAAATTTGATCATTTTTCATTTATAAGGAGATTTACTTCAACTTTGGAGTGTTATCAGGAAAACAAAATTTTCTTATAGATTAATATATGATTAAATCTATATTTATGGTGCTCCAGGATTCCTATGTTAGCTATAAGTTAGGAGTAGAAACAGTCTAATAGAGTCCACTATGTAAAGAAGATAGAGATATATATACAGAGGCATGACAATACCATGTATAAATCCAACCACATGACTGCAGGATTTATACAGACAGAGAGAAAGAAAAAGGGGAAACAATGTGATCAGTAAGGCTTCACAGATAGGATGCTATCTATACTGTTCCTGAGGGGTGACCTTTATATTGACAGGTATAGAAAGGATAGGAGTGACATTCCAGGCATACATAGAGGAATAATCCACACATCCAGGATCAG
The DNA here is from genome assembly GCA_004027295.1 of Dolichotis patagonum. NCBI lineage: Eukaryota > Metazoa > Chordata > Mammalia > Rodentia > Caviidae > Dolichotis > Dolichotis patagonum. The sequence goes on along the minus strand of PVJX010004399.1, from coordinate 47,999 downwards.
ATGGCTCCAGGAGGCACTGATTTCATAAGCAGAAGTCGTAGGGAATGAGGTCAGGTTGTGAAGATTCATGGACTCACTGGGGCAATGATTAGAGACATAGGAAATGACGTGTTATGAAAAACGATAATCACTGTTTATATTACAGAGGAAGAGGACCTGAAAGGAAAAGTATCCTTAGGAGTATACTAATGTGAGCAAAACATCCTATCAACCAGTGGTATTAGAGTAGAAATGAGTCTTTGATCTTATTTTAAACATTACTTTCCAGTCCTTAGAGTTAAGAAAAGGAATCAGAAATCACAGGTGCATATCTTTTGCATTCTTGCAGAGATGATATCCTTTTACATTAGCTGGCATAAGAAATCTAGAAGAAAGAATTTATGAGAATATGAAAATCTTGTGCTTATCATTGAACAAGTCTATATGTGAGCAGGTGGGGACCTCCCGTTTATTGCAAATACACATATAGATTTGACAAAATTGATTCTGTAAGCAGCGCTTTTGATATCAGTGAAATTTTGGCAAAAATTTCAAAAGGTTAAAATTATGAATCAATAATCAATATTAGGAATAAATAAAAGGTCTCAGATAAAAGCTTGGGGACATTCCAAGATCCTGTTCTTCTTTTGGATACCAGGCATTACCAGAGTCCACTTGTAAGAGAATTGTTAAAATTTAGGCTTACCTTTTTACCCAACTATGGGATGCTTTTGAATGACTGTCCTTGGAACTGCATCTCTAAATATGTACTTCAGTATTCAGCCTATTGACTCCTCAAGTGCTGTGTCTTGGTCACTTTTCTCTCTCATTATTGAGACAAAATACCTGACACCCAAAATGATGGAAGGAAAAGTTTATTTAGCTTATGGTGTTTGGAGCTTTCAGTCCACATTGAGCTGGCTCCAAGGCAGGGTGGCGTGGCTAAAGAGCAGGCATTCACAGTGGCCGGAAGCAACAAGAATGGAAAGGGCAAAAATGGGAAAGCATGGCCTCCTTCCCTCTCATACATTGTATGGGAGGTACCCACCCTTGGGCAGGTGCAGCCCTCACACTACCAATCCCAGCACTAAACAATGAACCAATTGCAAACACTAAATTCAGTTGCTCCAGAAATGCCCCCCTCCCATGACTGCATGAGGACGTTTAGACAAATCACAACATCCTAACTGCCTTGTTAGCCTTGAAACTAATATTTTTCTCCTGTGAAGTACCAAGGATTTCAATTGTTACTTCCTCTGCAACCTTTCTAACCTTTGCAATGAAAAAATAAATCTATTGGCAGAGAAAATCTGCCTAGAAAATTCACATCAACACTACCTAGTTTCTTTCTTTCTACAATATTCAACCCTGAATTCTTTATGTTTTCTTTATCTGATGATTTCAAATTGACATTATTTTTTTGTTAACTTTTCTTTAGTCACTGCTGTGTCTGGACTCTGCATTTTGTTTCGAAGTTTAGGGGAGGTAATCAGATAAAATATCTATCACAAATAGATTTAAATTACTCCCACTTCATTTTGAGTGTTTATCAATTGAAACATCATGGAACCATGATTTAATTATTCACTTCCTCTTTCTTCCAATAGGATTTACAAACAAGGAACCATAATTTATTTTATTTTATTTTATTTTATTTTATTTTATTTTATTTTCATTCACAAAATTAGTGGCTGGTATGAATAAATGTTATTTGAGTAGGTAATGTGCCTTTACAAACTATACAAAACTTTCTAAGAGCATGAAGGGAAGAAAATCATCTGTACCTGATGGGGAAAATGATTTTTTTGAAATATGCACATTATTGAAATGTGTTTGATATCCTTGCACTGTACGCTCCCACCACTTTGAATTCCTTGATGTCTCCTACCACCTCATAGCATGCTATATCCCCTCTATTTGTCTTTTTACACTTCATCTATGTGTAATAGTCCAACTGTTTTTCCTAATCTCTCTATGAAAGTATTTTTAAATTCTCAAAACAGTACTTCCTGGGTAAAGATTTCCTCAATCTTCTCATCTTTATGGTACTTCAACAACTTGCATTTAGATTATTAAACTTATTGTCTGTTGATGTTCCATATCAGCCAGTGTTTTATTAGAGAAATAGATACAGCACAGTGTATACAAATGTATAAGAAATTTCAAGACTGGCTTATGATGAGCAGCCACAAAGTTGGATGAGGAAGTGTGCAGAGGGTGTCTGCATGCTGCACACTGAAGGTTTCAGTTCAAGGTCTGGAGTCCACTGCAGTGTCCTGTACAAGTCCGTATCAGGAAGCCAATTGGTCTATAAAAGAAGGCTTAAAAGTGTACACCAGATGATTGAAGGATCTAAAGTGGAATAGAAGAGTTTGTCATAGAAGCCAGGAGATGACAACCAAGCTGAAAGCAAAAACTGAAGCTCTTCTGAAGAACAGGAGCAAGTCCGTTCTTCCTCGTTTCTTCTTCATACCATCCAAGTGATGAGGCACCCTAGGGTGTATCCTCTACACACTATGGGTAGAATTGCTGAGCCAACTTAGTTAAGCTTCTGAACATCTCAAGTTGGCACAATGAACCAAACCCTTGTACTAAAAGCCTGTCCCCATGGATGGCTCATAGACTAAGAACTTTATTTTCATTTCTCCTTTAAACATAATGCACACACATACACACACACACACACACACACACACACACACACAATGCAACAATAATACCAAAGTGATTCATTCCATCTTATATATGAAAAAAATTAAGGTTTGTGAATGTTAGGTAAATTACTGAAATTCACAAATATAGTGCTATGGCATATATACTAGTAACCACCTCAAAATTCTTACATTGAAACCTAATCTCCAAACAATGATTTTAACATACACAACTTTCAGAATGTGATTAGGACAGGCAGGAAGAATTCCAAAGATTGGTATTAGTAGCTTTATAAAGAAGCCTGAAGGAGCATATTTACCCCTCCCCCATAGGAGGACTCAATGAGAAACCATCTCCTATGTGCAAGCCTTGCACTGACAGCAAACTTGTCGGTCGGTGTATGGCTTTTTAACTTCTGGGCCTCTAAGAATAGTAGAAAAATTAATTTTTGTTGTCTAAGCTACCGCTTGTGTGGTATTTTCTTATAGTGGTCCAAATATAATAAAACAGAAAGCAATATAAAATACAAAATAATAAAATGCTCTAAACAAATGTTGTTCTGAATTTTAATACTTGATACCTGTCATAGTGTTTGGCATTGAGTAGACTGTGGTGCTAAGTAAATCTTGTGACACAGAATAGAATTACTAAGAAAACTTTATATTCTGCTATTTTATTTTATTATATTACATTACATTGTACTGCATTACATTTCAATGAGATATATGAGCTCACATTCACTTATCTTCAAGGTTAAGCATTTCTAGGTTAATCTCCATGCACTAAATTTGATTCATCTTCGGTTATTTTAGGCATTATGATGAAGAGACAGCAATGAATTATTGACTTTAAAAATCAACCTTATGAATACAAAAGTATATCAATAAGCAATGTCATGCTTGTGTATGGTTTTCTAAAATTATAGAATTTCCAGAAAAAGAGCATGTGTTAGTGAAATGTTTTATTTCACTAACATGGTATTTTGTAAAAGGAAAATTACAACCATACTTTATCTGTAACTCAGTAAATGTCCCATGAGTACTTGTGAAAACATATTTATGAACAAGAGACTAAGTTCTTAATTTTTAGTAGTGTATCCCATATGTTGCTGGACTGTGGGTCTATTACAAATTCTCATATACTTTGAGGATATTGAACAAAATTTTCATATTAAAGAAGATTATATTCATTTCTTAAAAATTATTCAAAACTAGGCAGAGGAAATATTATTCCCTGAAGACTAGAAAAATTGTAGTATTGTCAGTTCAATGAGAAAAATCATTTCAAAGAGTAGTGAATCTTCATGAAAAATCCACTATACATTAATCATGTATTATGTGTTAAAATGCAAATTAAGCATGTAATAAAATGCAAAAAGCTCTTTATTAGAGCTGTGTGATTTCAAGAATGCCTTATAATGTCTTTACCTTCTGAGCCCCATAGGAGAAAGACTGGTAATACATGATATTTCTGGACTAGAATTAAAGAACTTAAAATTGATGAAATTACACACACATACATGCATACACACACACACACACATTTACAGCATCAACCCTTTGAAAACTATAAACAGATTTGCAATTCTTGGAAAATCAACTTTCTGCTTCTCTTAGTTCTCTTTTACACTATTACTTAGAAGCTTCTTAGATAACATCATTTCCTATTTCTTTTTTGGGTATCAAAGTATTTCAAAGTGATTCCAATAATTCAAAGAATTAATTGACTTTAATAAATCATAAAACATTTTATAAACAAATTATAGTCTACTCACTGAAATCCTCATTTTATGTTCCTATTAATAGATCAGTACTATAATGTCATGAAGAAATTAGAAAACTACAGGATGACCCTATGGTGAACTTTCACATTCACACAATTTGAACATGGGTTGAATTTTATTTTTTATTTGTTTTTCTTTGTGACAGAGTCTTGCCATGTAGTTCAGATCAGCCTTGAACTCACTTCGTAGTCCAGGCTGGCCTCAAACTCATCATGATCCTTCTGCCTAGGTCTCTGGCGTGCTGAAATTATAAGAGTGAGTTATCATACCCACCTCTTAGCTTTAAAGACAACTTGGTAGGTTAGGTAAGTCAAGGAAATAACAGACACATGTAATTTTTTTTAATTGCTCTCACTTTTTGCACTAGCTGAATTTCACTACTAACATAAGATACTCACTTATTATTGTGCAAAACATTAGGGGTGAACCACAACAGATATTATGAAATGATGGAACAATTTCTAATTAATAAATAGATGTTCCATTGCTTCAACTATAAACTGAATTTAAAAATTCATAAGCTTCTAAACTTACCACATGTACATAGAAGATTGTTCACAGCCATTACCATATTATTTGTGATAGGCACTGAAATAAAACATAAGTCAGATTTCTACTCTGAAATCAAAATAGAGTTTTTTGCTTTTGGTTTGTTATAAAGAATGCTCCAAAGGACACAGATGTCCGCAGACGTAAGTTTAGGTATATTAAGAACTGGTGCAGTTTCCACATCTTCTTTGATATGCCACACTTTGCCAACCTCCCTGTGTTCAATTATCCCAAGCTTTGTATGTTTTTATGCTTCTTTTTAATATTCACTTTGCAGAAAGCATTTTCTAAACACTTAAAGAGATAAATAGATTACTCTCTTTCTGTCCAAAGTCTTTCTCAAAATTGAGTTCCTTTTATTTTAAAATTTGTAAATCAATATTTTCTTTATATCATTTTTAAAACAGGACATAGATACTATAAGCCACAATAGCAAAATAACCAATTGGCTTATTCAAACCATCTCAATAAATTTTAATTTATACACATATCACCAAAATTTTTGCTAATGAAAAATATGCAATCTAGGTGTTTTCTCCCTATTTCAAACTTTAGGTAGAGGAATTGAGTTCTGGGCTGTTTGTTGTGTTTTGTTTTGTTTTAGTTAGAAATTCTTAACTGTGTGATCTCACTTGCTTTCCTTTCTAAAGGCTATCACTAGGACAAGGCTTGGAACAAATACTAGAATGAATAAAAAAAATAAATTTTCACAAAGAAAATGGTAATGAGAATGTCTCTCTTCCTTTGAGCATTACAGCATTACTTCCTCAGTTGATGCTATCTGAAGTGATAGTTCAAACTCTGGCTTCAGATTAAGTTGACAGGAAATTAGGATTATTACCAAAATATGTCCTCTTATTTTTGGGATAGCTGACCATGTCCTCAAGTCTAGTGTAAGTAGGCAAACTGGAACAGCATGTAATCCATCCAAGCAGACTGATGAGAATAATGTAGATTTTAAATCTTGTTACCCTATTAACAATATCCTCTGCCTTCCTTTTTTAGACAATTCCTCCCCTTTCACTCCCATAGGGTGCACTGCTTGTTTTGGGTCCCACTGCCTCCCTATATAGAGCATCTCAACACACCTTATCTCTGATCTACTCTGTCAATTCTTCTTAGTAGGCCTTTTGTTTTGAAAAATAAAGCAAGATTGACCTATTACACAAATAATAATGGAAACAATTCAGGTTCAGACTTCCGGGTTCAGAGGTGAAGTTAGATATTAGAAGACCTCCGTGGTATCAGCTATACATAGTTGGAATAAGAAAGTAATTATTTTTCAGTAGGAATATTAAACATTTTTTGATATGAATTATTATGTAGTTCATTTGGACTTATTTGAAGTTAATAAGTATCCCAGGTAGGCCTTGAGCTCATGGCAATCTTTCCACTTCCACCTCCCAAGTGCTTGGATTACAAGTTTGTACCAGAACCATGTCCAGAAGAATATTAAACATTTTTAAATATATGTTTAAATAAATTGTTTGTTTTTAGATCTCAGTGTTCAAATTATATAATTTGAAAGAGATGGGTACAATAGTTCAAGTAACAGAATTTAAAAATATGCAAATTCCAGAAATAGCAACATACATTAGTTGCCCAGTAGTAGTTAATGGTAATTTAGTAACGTAGAAATATGTAATAGTTAACTTTTTCAAATAAATATCATTTTAAGCAAGCCATGCAGAAATAGACAAGTCAGTGCCTCCAAGAGTTGGCCATGCTGGGACTGGGGGATCCCACCAAGAAGCCAACTAGCCCGCCTTTCTGGTAAGCTGCGCAAGCCATGCGGGGTCCAGAACATGAGAAGACATATAGCACCGTCTGTGACCCTTCCAGCGCATGGACCGAGAATTAAGAAAACCTCCCACCCTTGTAGGCAACCAACTGATTCAGAGGACAGGCTGAATTGATAGCAACTTAGGTACAAAAAGCAACTGAATGACTTTGCAGGCCTGGGGCACTCCTGAAAATCTGTTGGATGACAATACGCAGTATAGCAAATGTGGGGATTTCCCTCTACCTTATTTTTGAGGTCTAATATTATTCTCATTGTTTTGTTTTGATCCAATTAATTGTTTTGATTTACTCAATGTTCTTTTTTGATTGGTTTTATTCTGCTTTATTTTGGTTTGATTTTCCTATTTCTGAAGCAATGGACAACTATTTTTAAGATAACAAGATATACTACTATGGCCATTATGGTTTTCCTATTATTCTGCTTTGAATGTCTATATCAGTTTCACTGCTTTGTTTTGATTGGCTTTATTCTGTTTTGTTTTGTTGGTTTTTTTTGTCTTTAAAATAAAAAGAAAAATATTAGTTTAGATGCAAATATTTACAAAAGAACTTCATTATAGATATCTCTCACTTCTGGAATAAGGTCCCTAAAAATGGATATCTTCATGCCTGGAGTCATAAAGAAAATATGTATAAACTAACAATGTTATGTCTTATAGTGTGGTTATATAAGAGAAGAACATAAAGGAAGATATTAATGTACAAATTCCTTACATTGGTTATATCACAACTGCTTTAAGATTGTTTTGTGAGTTATGCATAAGTAGAAATTTTATTTGTTCTGCATACTTTAATTGGAATTTCATGGCATTAATATGTAATAAAACCAACAAAAGTTATTTAATAAAGCCCATAAATGTCCCTTTGCTCATCTAAATTTTCCACATACATTTTCTTGCAGCTCCAAAATTTGCAAAATGATGGAATCATTTTTATGAGTTATGTTTTAACTGTCTTATTATGCATGTGCAACACAATGTTGTACATTTTCTATACATATCAACTCCTGAAATCTCATAATAACCTTACGCAAAATGTAATAACTAACTTTTCATTTTAAAATACATTTTGTCTGTTTGCAGAGCTAGTAAATAAAGCTAAACCTAAGCAGTGTGGTTGGAAAAATCTGCATATTAATAACTATCATTTATTTAGCCCATCGCTGTACACATTTATTTCTATAACATTTTCCCACTTTCTTCTTCGTATCATCCTAATTCTACAATTTAAGTATTGAGGGTTAAAGAATACAAATTCAAATGGCTGAATGGGTGTTGCAGTGATAATTCCATTTCCTGGCAGCTAAAAGACATTTTTAAAAAACAGTGAATGAATGAATGAATGAATGAATGCATTTTTAAGAATTCAAGATTTCTTAGATTTTCCACACGTTATCTTCTTAACTTAGTACCATCAACTTTCACTTTCCAGACCCTTCTGATCTTGAAGAAATAAGAAGCAAGAAGAAAGAAGAAAAATATATCTGTTCACATAAAATATCTTTCTCATGTTTTCATATGTACATCCAAATTCTGCAACCTATTACTTTCTATATTGAAAGGTCCATTTACACAATTTCAGAGCGGGGATGGCCATAAAGATCCATAAAAATACATCAACATTTAATGGAAATAAATGCATGGGACTATTTCAAAGATCTGAGCTGCTACACAGAATGTGTTATAATAAAATTATATATAGTGAAGTCCCTTAGGAAGAGGATATCCCACTGAGTTTAACAATAAAGGCATTTTTGAAAAGCAGCTAGACAAAACTACAACCTGGAATTCAAGAAGCATGAATCAAAATTTAAAAGTTGGTAGACTTCACTTATGCTAAATTATTTAAAAGGGATTGTGTAAGGAGGCACATAATTGTCAGGGTGAAGTAACTTTCTGTTAAAATGAGTTGCCTGTATATAGGAACAATACCTAAAATAATTGTCCTAGCAGGTTAATATCATTATAAAATATAAAGGAAAAATATTAATATAAAAGACCCCTATGCAGTTTGATAATTAAGCACCTGAAGAGAGGAGAAATAATGTTATTTCTAACATATTCATTAGACATTAAAATTACAGGGTGGAAAAAATGTTGAAGTTTAAAAAAAAAGTACCAAAGCACAACGGATAAGAATTGAAATGTCATGCTGTTTTCACCTAATTCTCAAAGTTCTTTTTAAGAAAAATTTTGTAACATATAAGTAAGTAACATCTAAGTTACTTAGTAACATCTAAGTTAAGGTAGAAATAGCCCATTTATAGATAAGTAGGCATACAGAATTATGCATTGTCTTAAAACTTTGAAGATAACACAGCTTCCTAGAGATTAGACTGCCTTTCTGCATACAATTTTAAAATTCAGTTTCAACTCGTTTCTCAAAATCAAAACTCTAAACCTAAATCTCTATATTGCATTTTATAGATAACAAGAAAGGTTGCATTTTACCAAGTACATAAACTGAGTCAGTTTCAGTACCAAAGTATGATCCTAGGACAAAAAAGTTTATTGATATGTTTAATCATGATGTTTATCTGCATCAATTTAAAGCTCAGACTAAAATTCTAACTCAATATACTAGTATGATGCATATATAGATACTCATCACAGTGGAATCATTTTGCTTATCTAAATGTGTTTAATTCTGGGAAACAAGTTGGATTCTTTGCATCTCATAAAGCAGTGCATACAACATTTTATGTTATTTTTATTGCTAAGAAGAGTACCATGTTATGAATTTCCAATTTAATATTCTATAATTACAGAGCATAACTGGTACTTAGGATGCTTAGTTACTTCCTATGGGAGTTAAAGGTAAGATACAAATGGAAATAAATAGTATGAAGAAATCTTATTTATGTTAATTTGATAAGGAAACCAGTTTAATTGATGAAATACATTTTTTAACACAGAATAGGCTCATTTTTCAGATAATATATAATCACTAATATGATACCTTTAATTTAAATGTAACATAAAGCAATTGCATTTAAGATATCAATCTATAAGTTGCTGCTTGTAAATTAATTTTTCTACTTTTTTTCTAGAATCCTAGATATGCAGTAGAAAAACTGTAAAATATATCAGAAATATTTGCATTGAATTTTATAAAAACAAGTGATACAACTGTATATTATATTTATTATGTATACCGTACATGCTAGTGCTCTAGGTTGTAAATTTTTCATCATTCATATTTGCACGGCATGTAAAAAAAACTGCTTTTGGATGCAGATAAAGAAACCTTCTCATACATCTCTGATAAACAATGAACATGATAATAAATTCACCTATACCTAAATAAATTACTTGGGAAAATTATTCCTTCAAGTATAATACATTATGTTTAAAGTATCATTTAACTATTCTACACTTAAATGACTGGTTTCTCTTTTTAAGTCCAGCTCAAATTCTAATATACTTACTGTTACTTATATAACATTATTCTATTTTTTTTTAATTTTAAAGACAATAAAGCCAAAAAATAAAGCAGAATAAAGTTAATCAAATTAAAACAGTGAGGGGCTAGGGATTTAACTCAGTGGCGTAAGTGCCTGCCTGGCCAGTGCAAGGTCATGAGCTCAATCCGTGGTACCAAAAATGAAATAAAATAAAATAAAACAAAACAAAATAAAATAAAACAGTGAAAGTGATACAGGGCCTCAAAACAAGATAATAGGAAATCAACTGTTGCTACCACGATGCCTCTTGTTATCTTAAAAATTGCTGCCCATTATCATCAGACATAATAAAATCAAATAAAAGAAAACATAGTACAGCTAATCAAAACATTGAATAAAACAGAACAATAAAACAGCAAAATAAAGCAGAACATTATTGAATTTCAAAAACAAGACAGAAGAAAATCCCCAATAGTTGCTGTACTGCATATGGTTATCCTCTAAATAGATGCTCAGACTACTGGCTTCAGGCCTGTAAAGTCAATCCAATAATATAAGCATTAAGTTGTTTGTGTACTCCGAGCTATCAACTCAGCCTGCGTTCTTCTGAGTTAACTGGTTGCTTACCGCGGGGAGAAGAGATTGGCTCCTTTTGTCTCACAGCCTATGCACTGGCTGGCTCATGGAAAGGGCACTTCCTGTTTCTCCTCCCAGCTCACAGTCATCACTGGCTCACGGGAAGGGCAATTCTTGCTTCCCCTCCTGGCCCACAGCTACTCCTCTATAACATTATTTTTTATACCAAAATATATACAATACTTTATTCTGAATGTACTGATTTTCCATCAAAGATTACTTATCATTTTCTTAAATAAGACAAAGAAATGTGAGTATTACAGTATAATAAAGCATAATGTTTTCACCACAGCTTATAATTTTGCATTTCAAAATAAAGTGATCACTTCTCAGCCTTCTGGCTAAGATAAAGTGCAAATAAAGTGAATATTATCTTATCCTAAAATAAACATTGAACATTCTGTCAGTTTGATTTAGATCTTCTATTTTAGTTACTCTAGTATAGGTACACACTTATAAAGTGGATTAGAACCTAATTTCTTTCTCTTTTATATAAAAACCTTTATTTGTTGGTCAAATTAAAATCTAAGTGTGGTTTAAGCAAAAGTTTAGTAATTCTGTCACACATTTTTATCAGACAATTTATTTTTTGCATTGGCTGTTGTTCTAACTACTCTATAATTAAATTTCTTAACTGACTACATGACATAAAAATGGTGCCTTTTCTATGAAAGTAAAAGATTGTGTGGCTGATTAATGCTTTTCATCTTTTACTGTAGATGTTTGCTTTAATAAGTTAACAGGGTCAAACAAGTTTTATTTGATTTTTAGTTAAAATTCAATTTTTAAGTACATTCATAAGGAATTATTTCTTATCAGAATTCTAAATGAAATGTGAAACTCTCTTATTTATGTTATAAGAGCTTACTCATGGTTTTGATTTCAAAGTTTTGCAAAAAATCTCTGTCTTTTGTATACTGCCAAGATAAACTATATATCCTTATAACTTCCTATTTGAGCCAGAAACCTTAATTACCTCTTAAAAATGTAGACAGATATCACTTTGTCTATCATGGCTTGAGGGGGTTTGGTACACAGCAGTTTGTCCACTAAATTTAACAGTAGATATAACTTGATGAGTTTCCCAAGTCCTCTGTTGAAATAGATTTGTCAAAATCTTTTGCATCTTTCAGAATTTCAAGATATCTCTTTTTATCCAATTATTTCTTTTTTCATTATATACTGTACATTGAACTACTGTGTGCATAAGTGGATGCTTTATGTAATAAATTTCTGAACACTAAATATGTTAAAATATGCATCTACTTATGCAACAGTACCACAGCAACTAAAATGAGGTAATCAAGTCAAGGAAATCAGAACAAATGAGCATGACAGTAACAAATCATCACCTAACTTACTCCATTCACATTCAATTCAGAAATGTCCCATGAATAACAAACTCAATTCTCTACATTTCAAATAAACCCAGTGCTGAATCCTATAAAAGTGGATGATGTAAAACTAGAAGCCGATATCTTTCCAACCATGTCTAGTTTAGAATGCAAGAATATAATTGATACATACATAGCAAAGTAGTTACTATATATCTAATGCCTTGATAGAAATTTACTTTGTAATAGGGAAATATATATCTATATCATCTCTATCTATACCTATATAATATTATGAGACAATCAGAAACTATAACTTCATTTTACATTGCCTGTTAGAATAGATAAAAAATGAAGTGACTATTAAAGTGAAAAATGCTTTATTCTATTCATTTTAGGACTGTTTATTTTATTTTATGGCCCATGCTTTGCAAATTAATTTTCTTTCAGAAAATGCATTTAAACAAAACAACAATTGAAAAATAAGCATTAGGGAATAAATAGATAAAAGAAGAGTAATGAAACCATTCCAAAATGAAGTTTACAACATGAAGATGGTCATAGCTATTTAGAAGTCAGAAAAATGGGCCCATTTCCAATATTTCTCAAGTAATTGTAAAAATGAGCATTGTTTTAACTCTACTTTTATGACTTTCTAGAGACTCAAGACACATTTGCAACATCAGTGTGAAATGCATAGGATGACACATGGACCAATGATGACCTAGTCAGAAGCAGTCAAGAAACTAAAATTGCATCTTCATTTAAATAAAAATTTGTTCAAAAGAATTTAAAATCCAATATTACTAACGAAGAGAATTTGTTTCCATGACATCCTTTGCTAATATACAATGTTATCAGACAAAGACTAGCACCAAAGTACTGAGTGAATAATTTAAATGTTGTTGGAAAATCGTGAAAAATGAACCATCATTCCAAAGATAAAGCAATGGAGGAGGGATCCATGGAGTGCACTTTTAATAAAAGAATAAAGGAAAGAGGATAAAAATAGGAGTCACTGATCTTTCTTTCATTTTTAATCAACACTTTCCTCAATTTAATATCACTTTCTCAACTTGTTCATTAATTTTGAAGGATTGAAAATTCTGAAACTCCTACTTTTCCCCTTGTCCAAGTGATTCTCTGGGTATTGCCTTATTTATTAACACCTCAGTGCAAAAATTTTACTATGATACATTATAAATGCCAATCCAAAATTGAATCAAATGATAATTTTCTCATCTTCTTTCTTGATATTTCAACATGCCTACAACCTTCACCTTGAATTTCAACCTCTTGCTCTGTATCACCTTTAAAAAGTGTTTTGATATTACAATTATATTTTTGTGGATTTTTTGTTTTGTTTTAATTTTACTTAAAGAGAAAAAAATCAAAACATAAAAAAGGGTAGTAATAATATAGAATTTAAAAAACATGAAGAAATAACTAATTGATAAATAACATACTGTCATCTTAGAAATAGTTGTTCAAGTTACAAATTAAAGCATACAAAGTGAACAAACAGTGAGAGTGCAAACAGTTCTGCTCAATTATCCAACAAAAACATAGTAATATAGTCATCTCTCTTACACACTTAAACATACATGCAGTTATAGCCTTTAGAGCACTCTCTTTTCCTCTACTTTTTACAACAGCAATTACACATTTTGGGTTTCATTACTCCTACAGTTCTTATTACTTTTTACACTAGGGACACAATGTGATACTTATAAATATGCATTCTTATTTATTTCACTTATGATGACAGTCTCAAGTTGCTTCCATTTACCTATGAAGACCTCAAGATCATCATTTATTATATCTGATTAACATTACATTATATAAAAAAACACATCATTTTTATCCATTCCACAGTTGATAAACATATTGGTTGTTTCCAAGATTTAGCAATTACAAATTGTGCTGGTATAAACATGGATGCACATATATCACTGTGACATGACCTTTTCAGGTTTTCTGGGAAAATACCCAGGAGGGGAATAGCTGGCTAAAATGGAACTTTCAATCCTAATCTTCTGAGAGATCTCCATAGTAATTTCCATAGTGGCTGCACCAGTCTATACTCCCACCAACAATGGAGCAGTGTTCCTTTATCCCCCCTCAGCCTCACAGCCATTTGTTATCAGTTGATTTCTTGATGGTAGCTATTCTTTCCTGAATGAGATGACATCTCAGTGTTGTTTTAATTTGCATTTCTCAAATGACCAGTGACAGTGAACATTTATTCATGTATTTATTTGCCATTTGTATATCTTCATGTGAGAACTGTGTGTTCACCTCAGCTGCCCATTTTTGGAGAGGGTTTTGAATTTGGGGGGCTTGATATTTTACAATTATTTATATGTTGTTGATCATGGTCCTTTGTCTGAGAGGTCACGAGCTAAAATTCTTTCCCATTCTGTGAGTTTTCTTTTCACTCTGATGGTGATTTCTTTTGAAGTGTAGAAACTTTACAATAATATGAGATCCCAGTTGTTGATTCTCTGAAGTGTTTTCCATGCAGTTTGCATTTTGTTCATCAATTCTCTGCCTACCCATGTCTCCAAGACTTCTACCTACCTTGTCTTCCAATAGATTTAGTGTTTCTGTTTTAATGTTTTGGTCTTTGATCCATTTAGACTTTAGTTTTGTGCATGGTGATAGGCATGGATCTACTTTCAGTCTTCTGCATGTGGAGAGCGAATTTTTCCAACACCAAATATTAAAGAGGCTATCCTTCTTCCAGTGAACATGTTTAGCCCCTTTGTCAAATATCAGGTGGCTGAGTGTCTTTGTAGTTGTGCTTGCATCTTCTAATCTATTCTATTGATCCTCAGGTCTATTTCTTTGTCAGTACCATGCTGATTTTATCACTGTGGTTTGGTAGTACAGTTTCAAGTCAGGAACTGAGATGCCTCCTGCCTTGCCTTTATTGCCCAGAATTGCCTTTGCTATTCTAGGTTTCTTCTGTTTCCAAATTAATTTTACGAGTGTTTTCTTTAGATCTGTGAGGTATGTCAGCGGTATTTTGATGGGGATTGCATTAAATGTGTATAACAGCTTTGGGAGTATGGCCATTTTCACAATGATGGTTCTTCCTAGCCAAGAGCGAGGAATATTCTTCCATTTTCTACTATCCTCTTCAATCTCCTTTTTTTAGCATAGTATAATTTTCATTTTACATTTTTAGTTAGGTTGATTCCTAAGTATTTCATTTTTTTAGATGTTATTGTGAAGGGCAATATTTCCATAATTTCTCTATCTGTGAGTTTCTTGTTTGTGTATAAGAATGCTATTGATTTTTGAGCATTGACTTTATATCCATCTACACTTCTAAATTTGTTTATTACCTGTAGAAGTCTTTTAGTGGAGTTTTTTGTGTATTCTATATAATCATGTCATATGCAAGTGATAATTTAAATTTTTCCTTTCCTATCATTATTCCTTTTATTTCTCTCTCTTGTCTGATTGCCCTAGCTAGTGTTTTCAGAACTATACTGAATAGGAGTGGTGACAGTGGGCATCCTTGTCTTGTTCCTGATTTTAAATTGAAAGCTTTCAGTTTTTGTCCACTTAGTATAATGTTGGCTGTTGGTTTGTCATAGATGGTCTTTATAAGGTTGAGGTAGACACGGTGTATTCCAAGTTTCTGAAGGTTTTTTTATCACGAACATGTGTTGGACTTTATTGAAAACTTTTTCTTCATCTATTGAGATGACCATGTGGTTTTTATTTTTGGCTCTGTTGACGTGGTGTATTACATTTATTGATTTCTTTCCAGTATTTTATTGAGAATCTTTGCATCAGTGTTCATTAGTTAGATTGGCCTA
Source organism: Dolichotis patagonum (assembly GCA_004027295.1). Lineage (NCBI taxonomy): Eukaryota > Metazoa > Chordata > Mammalia > Rodentia > Caviidae > Dolichotis > Dolichotis patagonum. The sequence goes on along the minus strand of PVJX010004399.1, from coordinate 32,030 downwards.
TAGTTTTCCTTTTTGGTTGGATCTTTCTCTGGTTTTTGTATGAGAGTAATGTTTTGCTCCAGGAATGATTGAGGGAGGATTACTTCTTTTTCAATTTCATTGAAGAGGTTAGGGAGTATTGGCATTAAGTCTTCTCTAAATTTCTTATAGATTTCAGCTGTGAATCCATCAGGACCTGGGCTTTTCTTTGTTGGTAAGTGTTTTTTTTTTTATTACATTTTCAATTTCAATAGCTGATATTGGGTTATTCAAAATTGCTATATCTTTTTGGTTGAGCTTTGGTAGTTCATATGTTTCTAGAAATCTGTCCATTTCTTCTGTGTTTTCTATTCTATGTGAGTAGAGATTTTCAAAGTAGGTATACATGATCTTTTGAATTTTCATGGGATCTGTATTAATTTCCCCTCTTTCAGTCCTTATTGTGTGAATTTGGGATTTTTCTTTCTTTTTCTCTATAAGGTTAAGTAGAGGTCTGTCAATTTTATTTATTCTCTCAAAATCAGCTTTTTTATTCATTAGTTTTGTGTATTTTTTTTAAGTTTCAATTGCATTGATTTCTGCTCTGATCTTTACTATTTCCTCTCTTTTATGAGTTTTGGGTTTAACTTGCTCTTATTTTCCTAGTAGATTGAGATGAAGCATTAGGTTGTTTACTTGTGCTTGTTCTGTTTTCTTGATATGACGATTTATTGCTATATATTTCCCTCTCAACACAGTTTTCATTGCATCCCACAGATTGCAGTATGTTGTTTCTGCATTTTCATTGAATTGTAGGTATTGCTTTATTTCTTCTTTAATTTCATCTGTAGCCCACTGATTGTTCAAAAGGTTCTTATTTAAATTCCATATATTTAAGCAGGCTTTGCAATTTCTTTTGCCATTAATTTCCAATCTCAGTGTGCTACAGTCAAATGTTATGCATGGAATAATTTCAATTCTTTTGTATTTACTTAAGAATGTTTTATGAAATAATATATGGTCTATTTTGGAGAATGTCCCATGTGCAGCTGAGAAAAATGTGTATTCTGATGTTGTTGGGTGGAATGCTCTGTAAACATCTGCTAAGTCCAATAGCTTACAGTTATGATTCTGTTCTATTATTTCTTTGCTGACTTTTTGTCTAGTTGATCTATCTCTTTGTGACAGTGAGATATTGAGGTCTTGTGTTATAACTGTGTTCTTGTGTATTTGGTTTTTCATGTCTATTAGTATTTGTTTTATACAGTTGGGTGCTATTGTATTTGGTGCATATATATTTATAACTGCTAGTTCTCCCTCTTGAATTTTTCCACTAATGAGTATGTAGTGGCATTCTTTATCTGTTTTAATAATTTTAGGTTTGAAGGTCACATTGTCTGCAAATACAATAGTTACCCCTGCTTTTTTCTGGGTTCCTGTTGCATGAAATACAGTTTTCCATCCTTTGACTTTTAATCTATGAATTTCCTTTTGAGTCAGATGTGTTTCTCATATACAACATATCGTGGGACTCTGTTTCTTTTTTTTTTTTTAATTTTATTTAAAGAGAAAAAAAGCAATACAGAAAAAGGGCAGAAACAATGCAAAGCCTCAAAAAAAACCATAAATCACTAGTTGACAAACCACATACTGTCCTCCCAGAAATAGCTGTTCATGTTACAAAATTAAGACATACAAAGTGAACACACAGTGAGGCTGCAAACAGTTACAAAAAAAAAAAAACAGGATGGAATAAAGCCAATTGAGACAGTATAGTGAAACTGGCATAGAACATCACAGCAGGTCACCAGGACAATGGTAACAGGCAACATTGTATATCTCATTGTCTTCGCAATAGTTGTTCTTCTACTAGGTACAGCAAAATCAAAGAAATACACAACATTATAGAACACATCAACACAGAGTACTAAATAGAGCAACACTGTTAATCAGGACAAAGCAAAACTGATAAAAATATGGGAGTCTGTTTCTTGATCCATTTTGTCAACCTATTTCTTTTTATAGGTTAATTGAGGCCATTTTCATTTATGGATATAACTGATATGCACTGGCTGGACTTTGCCATGTTATGGTCCAGTTATTTGCTTTCTGCTTTTCTCCTTTGTTTAATTGCTTGTCCTACCTGGTGTTTTCTTTCTGTTGTTATTCTGGGGATTGCAGTCATTTTTATCTCTGTCTAGTATGGCTTTCAAAACTCTTTCTAGGATTGGTTTTCTGGACATGAATTTCTTCAGTTGTTCTTCATCATGGAAATATCTTGTTTCTCCAGTAAATCTAAATGAAACTTTTTCTGGGTACATTAGCCTGGTTTAAAATTGTTTTCTCTTAGGACTTGATAAATATCACTCCAAGTTCATCTTGACTTGAGTGTTTGTGCTGAAAAGTCTAGCGTGAATCTAATAGGCATTCTTTGATAAGTGAGTTGTGTCTTTTCTCTAACAGCTTTTAGTATTCTGTTTTTATGTTGCTCGTATCAGATCTCAATTATTATATATCTGGGTGTAGATTTATGTTGATTGTAATCATTTGGCATGCTAAATGCCTCACTTATCCGCATATCACATTTTTTCTCATTGTTCTGGAAAATTTCTGCTATTACTTCTGTGACTATTTTAGTTATGTCATTTGCATTGAGTCTTGAATCTTCACTGATGCTTATTTATCTTATATTGTTTCTCTTGGCATCATCCTGAAGCTGCTGGATTTTCATTTCATGCTGCTTTATTATTTTTAAAAGTTTTATCCTTTCTTGATCACTAATTGAGATCTTGTCCTCAAGGTCCAAAATTCTATCCTCAGCTTCATTTAAAGAGTTTTGCCAGCTTTCCATAGAATTTTTTGTTTCTTCGATGTCTCTTTGAGTTTGTTTCATGAATTCTGCTTGTTTTCTATACTGTTCATTCAAAGTTTCAATTAGATTCCCATGCTCCTGTACTTTTTTCTCTATTTCTTCTCTTGCTGTGCTGAGCAACTCCTTGACTATGGTTGTTGTTTCTGTCTTTACATGAGAGATTACTTCTAATTTGATTTCCTCTATAGCCTCATGGTGTTGTTTTTTAACTTCATTTGCTATCTTTTCAGAGATTTCTGGTGTGTTACTTTTGAAATCCTCTGTATCAGTGTCTCCTGTACTTGCTCCTGGTGGACTAGATGTTTGAGATTGCATTTTGCTTTTTCATTTTGCCATTTTCCCCTTTCAGGTTAATATTTGCTTCTTCAATCCCACTAGTGTCAACTGTGGGTAGTGTGTATCTTGGGGTCCTACTATAAGGTTGATATTTGTCCAATGGCTGGGTCCCACAATGAAGAGGTGGACCAGTCACCTGAATTCACCCTGCAGGGCCTGTTGGGTGAGTCCTATATTCTCCTAGGCTGACAAGCCTAGAAGTACTGATGGAAGTCAACACCTAGATCCTGCTGTTATGCCTTCAGGTTGTTCAGAGTCACCAGATATCCCTGTTATAGTGTTTGTCTTGGCTGGGAACCTACTGTGTCTCTGGGTGTCCCACAAGCCACCTTAATTTCTCCAGGTTGGGGGAGGCCTTGTTGTCACCTTCCTTATCCTACCCGATATTCTCTGTGTGGAGGAAGGACTCAGCCACCCACTGGCCAAGCTCTCCTATGGCCTCCTTCTGGCAGGGGCTTCTCTATTGCTTCTGTTTACCCACTGAAGGTGCAAGCTCTATTCCTATTTTAGGAACAAACTCACTTCACTGATGGAAACCTGCTGAGTTCTTCTTACTGAGTGTCCCCTTGATACTGCATGGGTAATACCCTGCAGTCCAATTTTCTGGGGGGAAGTGTGGGAGCTGAAGGTCAACAGCAATATTAAGTCCAGGAGATGGGGGGGTTCCTCGATGGCAGCAGTGAGATTTGGGGGGCATGCACCATGGTTTGGAGTTCCTAGGCCCTGAAGTGGGTGGCCAGGACTGCAGGACATGGGAGGGGCCCAGTCCTTGCCCAGCCCCAGGCATGCCACTGGCTGGAGTTCCCATGTCCCATGAGGGTTTCTGTGGGGATGGCAGGAGTCACAGGAGGAGCCTGGGTCTAACCTAGCCCCATGAATGCTGCTGGCTGGAGTTCCTGGTTTCCACGAGTTCATCTGCGGAGACATGGAGAGTTTCAAGAGTAGTCCAGGTCTATCCTGGCCCCATGCACACTGCTGGGTGGAGTTCCCAGATCCTGTGAGGTCCTTTGTTTTGTTTTTTGCACTGGGAATCGAACTCAGGATCTTGTGCTTACCAGACAGGTGCTTGTACACTGAGCTATATCTCCAGTCCGCAGTTAGTTTTAATTTATTTCAGTTTTGACTAGCACACATTTTAGTGTACGATTTTATGTTTTTGTGAGTAGTTGCTACATCTAAGTAACACAACTCAATTCTTTTTAACTTCTTTCCCTCCTATCCTCCTGATCCCTTTCCCTTTTGAAAAAGATACCCTTATTTCCTATGACCTAATTTTTACATGTCTGTTTATTTACAGGTTTCATATGGATTCAGTTTTCCTTTCCTGTACCACCATTATCTTCTATTCTACAACACCTAAAAATTGGTGTTGCCTGTTTGTTATTGCCCTTCCTTTCACGTCATTTCATACACTCTCTTTCATCTGCCTTGTCAGTAGGCACAATTCTTAAAACAATGATGACTTCCCATAGAAATCGTCTCTTCCATCTACTGATTTAAAAGACTGTTTAATTTCATTGTGCATTGTAAAACTACTTACCTGACCCTTCACAAGCCTCTCCTTCCCCTGGATTCTTCATTTTGGTAAAAGGATCCATGGTCAATCTTAATGTTTAATCTAAAACCATGGGTTTCAAAGATTCATTGGCTTCCTTTAAATTTAAATATGAGAATTTATGTTTCTGTATGTTTTATTTTTTTTTTCTTCCTTTCTAGTCCCATCCAGAAAATAAATTTGTAAGCTTTTCTTGGTACTATGTTCTCCAGTTTTTTTTCTACTCTCCCACTTCAAAGCTAGGGGCCTGTTTCTAAAATTCATAATTATGATACTTCTTTACATTAAATTCCTTCAAGACTACTTTATCATACAGAATGAAATCCGAAGTCCTTCTCATTAAGTGAACTTCAGCTATAACTACAGATGTTGAATTATTTGAAGAATGTTGTCTAACTTCATTTTTAAACAAATGTGACAATATATATAAATGTAAGACTAAGTGTAAAGCTATAAAGATGTAAGAGTCTTGAGAAACACAAAATGGTATCAAGAATTTATAGGAACAAATAATGACAACTTATGAATCCAAAGCAGTAGTCAAAGAGGTACATGTGTTGGAATGAATAAAAAAATTAAGGACAGATACATAAATTCACAGTTGCATATACAAAGAAATCTGAAATTAGATGTTTGATGTTTAATTTGTAAAACGCTATGATATTAATTATTCCTTATTTGATTTGGTCAGGTAGTTAAGGTTGTAATAAGTTCAGAAATTCCCTCAAACAAATAAAGTAGATTTATTTGTGAAATACCAAAATGTTTGGTGATTTATTTGTGAAACAGCAACCGTAAATCCTTAAATCCTTAGATTTTTAGTGGTCTGAATCTACTATATTAACTTCCTACTCTAAACAAAATTACCACAAATTTAGTATCAAAAGGAATACACATTCATTTTTCTACATATCTTCATGTCAGGAATACTGATATGGCATATTTGTATTCTTTTTGCAGGGTTTCACAAAGCTGAAGCTTTCACTGTGTGCATTGTTTTCTCATTAGACAGTCAAATGGGGGAAAGATTTCCTAAAGTCGTTGGGGGACTACACTACCTTGTAACTGAATTTTAGGTTCTCTTCCAAAGTGTTTATGTTCTCATTAGCACAAATAATCCCTCTTGATTAACAACTCAGTATCATTTTTATTAATTTAATATCTATTTATTTAGATACTAAAGTCCTAGATAAGTAGACTTTAAATTTAGACTATATAACAATAAAACTTTGTCATGTTTTATTGTTTAAAAGAATAATCATTCTTGCTTGCCTGCAAGAAGAGAGGATTATTTATGGGTATGAGCCACTGGACGCCATGGTGCTTATTTCTACATAAGTAAATGTATTTCAGAACAGGTGGTGTAGGCAGTGAATTCAAATGGGTTTCATCTCTAGATACTTTAGTAAAGATCCACTACTCTGAATCTCAAAGCCAGAAGAACCTAGAAGATATGGTCTAGCCCACTATGATGTGTTAAGCTTGTCAATTTGACTGGATTAAGAGATTCCTGGATAAGTCGTTTTATCATGGTGGCAGACTCATCAGTAGTTAACTCCACTGAAGTTCATAGTTGCAGGTGTTCTTAGGTGATGAGATCCACTTGGTAGGGAGACAAGGATGATATGGCTTTGGAAAGTAATCTGCTATTTGTGTTTTTCTCCTGTGCTCTACTCCCCACATTTCCCAAAAATGTGCAAGTTTGTTACACCACTCACTACCACCATAGTGCAAACACAACAGAGACTGAAGCCATAAGCAAAACTAAATCTTTCATACTCTCATTTTTTAGGTATGTGTTAGAGTGTGGAAAATTTTAATAATAATCCCAGGCAAAAAGTCATATAACCCTAATCTTGAACATTTGCAGACTGAATTAACCAAAGCTTCCTGTCTCTAATACCTAAAGCATAAAATTCTTCTCTTATTAATCTTTCCAATTAATTCTCTTATAGTCTAACAGTCAAAGTAATTGCAGTAGATAAGTAGCATTTTCAAAAGTAATACCTTGGATAGTGTCAGCTTCAAATACTTCACTATTACCAGTGGATTTCACATGTATTTTTGTAAAACAATTGTCAATTTTTTGCATTTTTATAGCCTTTTCTAATTTAGTTTTCAAGATGTGTTTCACTTAAACTTACTTAAGTCTAAACTATTCTTTATGAGTCTAAGTGCTTAATTTCAGTTTTCATTGTAATAAACACATTATATGGGCTTTTAAAGTATCATTTTAGTCTAAGTGTTTTCAAATCATGTTCAGCTGAAGGAGTGAACACTCTCATGTTAGCATAAACTATTTTACAGTTTATACTTGTGGAATAATAGCTTTTATTTAACAAACATTTGCCCATTTTTCCCTGTCATACCCTTTGTTTAGCACACAATGGTTCAGTATGCTTTCTCTGTCCTTAGTCAGTATATTTTCAATGTTGCTATCTAGGTAATGAATGAGAGTGTTAAACACATCTAGGCCAAGTCTCTATAGAGCTTTTCTTATTATTTCTTCTCTTCTCACTCTGGACCACTAATAATAATTTTCAGATAAGCCACCAATGCAGTCATTCTACAGTTAGTTGTAACTCAGTTCAGTTGAACAATTTCTAACTTCCCAATATATTGATGAATATATCATCTATAACAAAACCCAAAAGTCTGTATTTGTTATATTTACTGATTTTCTTTTATTTTTAAAAATCATTATTTTGCATAACAAGAAGATTTTCTCTTTGAAAAACGTCCTGTGGTAAATTTTCCTCTATTTGAAATTTTTTGTTAAGTTCAGGTACAAACAATACATAAACTTTACTTTGAGCATAACATTTTTCATCATTTTTTCTTTTAGTTTAAAACACTCTTTGGTTGTCTTCTTGCTTCTTTTTTGTTTTTTTTTTTTTTGTCTTCTTGCTTCTTAATGAATTATATGAAACCAAACCTTGCAGTTTTTTTTATTATTCAAACATTCAGTTCGCAAACAGTTTGACTAACTCAGAATCTCTATGTTTATATAATTTTTCTGTATTTCATTCTGTTTTTTATTCCATCTTTCTTAATTTATCTTATTTTAGGCCTTCATTTTATAGGTTTCCATTTTAATTTCCTGCAAAGACCAAGAATGAAGTCAATTTCATTAAAATTTGTCTTTTTCACTGTCATTCTCTTTTATCTAGTTTTTTTCAGTGGTCATTAAAGTTTACTATCTAAGTGTTTTTGCAGTGACTTTATAGAATATGTATCTGAATCTCATTCTTTTGTTTCTTATTTTTTCTCTCCAAGTATATATTCAATAATTTCCCTTGCATTTTAATATCGTAATCGTCTTTCTTTAAAAGCAGATTCCATATTTGATTAGATTGTGGACTTAACCTAACACTTTTAATATATCACCCTAAAGTTATGATTCTTGATGTCATAAAATGTATGTCTTGTTAAATAATGATATTTGTTTGGACCAAAAATATTTCCCCAAATTTAAGGAGAACTGAGGAAAGAAATCTAACCTCTGAGAAATATTTTAAACTGGAAAAAGAAGAGAAAATATAATACACTTATTAATGTAGCATTAATTTTCTTTTTCTTCAATAAAATTTCAAGAAGTCAAATAATTATGAATGCCAAAATAAATATTAGTTGCTATAGAAAGACCTTACCATGCATAAGTAAACATGAAGAAAATATTTGCTTTTTTTTCTTTATTAATGTGGCTGAGACTAGATTTTTTAGATTTTGTTCATCTATTCAAAGGTGAAAAGCTAAAAAACACAGAAATTAAAAAAGATACATTCAAATGTAGATCTCAAAAATAAGAATGATTATTATAATGAGTTATAAAGAGCAATTATACTGCAACAAATCAGGTGAATTATTAGTAGAAACATAAAAGCAACCAAAATTGATTCAAGAAGAAAATAGAAAATCTGAAGAGAACCATGAAATACCAGGGGATCAAGTCAGTAATCAAATCATAGCATTCAAAGAAGAATAAATAACAGTCTTTCTTAAAGTCTTCCAAAAACTTGAAAAAGGAAGAGAATTTCTACACTCATTTTATGAGTTCAGCATGATTAACATATCACAGCCAATTAAAAGTAAACTTATAGGTGATTGTACCTGATAAACATATGCAGAAATCCTCAAATAAACATTGGCAAATTGAATTAGACAATATCATGACCAAGAGAAATTTATACCTGGTATGCAAAGATAGTTCACCATAAAGAAATTAATGTGATGCACCACATTTACATAATGAAAGGTAAAAACCATATCATTATATTACTATAAGAAAAAAATCTTATAAAATTAACTGATTTATAATTCTAAAAGTCTCTACAGAATAGTTACAGAAAGATGTTATTTTACAACATTAAAAACCATATATTGAAAACACATCTATCATCATACATATCTCATATCACATATAAAAATCAGCTCAAAAAGGTTTAGGGCTAAACTTATCTTTGTCAAAGGGTCCAAACATGTTCACTGGAAGAAAGAGCCTTTTATTAAAAAGGCTGGAAATGGTGCTGGAAAATTGGCTTTCCACATACTGAAGACTAAAATTAGACACATGTCTATTACTATGCACTAAAAATAGTCATAATGGATCGAATATCTAAATATTAAAACAGAAACACTAAATCTACTGGGAGAAAAGATAGGTAGAAATCTTGAATACTTTGGGGTACGCAGAGAGTTTATGAACAAAACCCAAACAGCACAGGAAGTATTTCAAAGGATAAACAACTGGGCCCTCAGTTTATAAAAAAAAAAATTGTACATCAAACAAAATCACCAACAGAGTGAAAAGACAACCCATTGAATGGGAAAAAATTTTAGCAAACTTTTATCAAAATATTTTTGTTCCTCAGACATAAAGATTTGAAGAAAATAAAGACTCCCCAATTCAAAGATCCATTCCAAAAATTGACTGGTGCGACGAATATGAACTTCTGAGATGAAGAAATACAAAATGGCAAAAAAAAAAAAAAAAGAAAAAAATGTTCATCATTAATCATTCAAGAAATTCAAATTAAAATAACACTGAGATTCAATCTCACTCCAGAAACAATGGCTATCATCAAGAAACCAACCAATAACAAATGCTGATGGGGCTGTGGAGCAAAGGGAATAATTCTCCATGGTTGGTGGGAGTGAAGACTAGTATAACCACTGTGGAAATAAGTGCAGAGATTCCTAACAAAACTAGTCATGGCAATCCCATTTGAGCCAGCTATTTCCCTACTGAGTATTTTCCCAAAAGAATTAAAAACATCATACCACAGTGATATATGTATACCCATTTTTGTAACAGAACAATTTGTAATAGCTAAATCTTGGAAACAACCCAAATGCTCATCAACTGCTGAGTTCATTAAAATGATGTAGTTACAATGGAGTACTACTCCATTGCTATAAGAAGCTCCACTCCTCAGCTATAAGAAGTATAAACTTGAAGTTTTTATACGTAAGTGGCTGTAACTGGAGACCATACTCATAAGTGAAGTCAATCACACTCACATATGTAAACATTGTATTGTTTCCTTAGTATAGAAAACTGAAAGAGTAAGTAAGATCCAAAATGTACAAAAGGATTTGTGGGAGGGGAATAAAGTTCCTAAAAGGAAAGAACTGGAAAAGGGGAAAGGAAAAAAGAAAGAAGGACAAGATTATATATATATATATATATATATATATATATATATATATATATATAATACAATATCATACTACTAATCATGCTACTAATAGTAGATAATCATAAAAGTCCAAAAATGATTTGTGCTTTCATTATTTGATCATTTTCTCAAGCCTGTATCTTGTGATCGAGCAACTGCTTTGAAACTAACAATACACAATATTGCAACCATCATTAATCTCCCATTAAGTTGATTTGAAATTTTGTACCAGTTTTTATAGTCTTTTAGTTTGTTTTGTTTAAAAAAGAAGACAAGAATAAACATGATTTGAAACATAAAAGTAGTAGAACAAAACATAGGGATATTGGTCTTGACATTTTTGGGAAATTACTGAATATTACACAAAAACACAGGTATAAGCTAAAGTAAATTCACAGTATTTCATCATGCTCAATAATTTCTGAAAAGCAAAAAAAATAAAAATTGAAAAAAGTGAAAAGAAATTTATCAGAATATATCTGTGGTTCATACTGAAAATACATAAAGAACTGAATCTATACCAGAAAAAAATACATTTGAAAGCTGAGCTAACAATTAGATATTTATAGACATTTATTGCAAGAAGACATACAAATGACTAGTGCACACATCAAATGATCCTTAATGTAACTAACCCAGTTCATTCCCTTCTAGCTATCTTCTCAAAACAGCTAACAATATTGTATTACATCAATACATGGATAACAATGTTTATAGCCACATAATTCATTATTGCTATATAGTGGAAGCAACCTCTGTGTCCATCAACAGATAAATGGATAAAGAAACTGTGATGCCTATACCTGAAGAAATACTAATTGCCTCTAAAGAAGATAAACTTAAGTCCTTTATAAGAAAATGAACGTACTTTGAAAAAACTGTTAAATGATATAAATCATACAGAAAAGCATAAATACACTTAGTTTCTTTCACATGCAAAATCTAAAGAAAAATAAAGGGCAAAATAAAGTGGACCCTTGTCTTACAAATTCAATTCCTTCCTGAGAGCTGATGGTAGTGCAAGATGGTTATAAATCAAGATTATTTTTCCCATAAGAAATAATGGAGATACTTGTAATGCACTCTAAACCTCCCAAAGCACCCCTTAACTAAACTTTTCACAATAAAAAGTACTTTACAATGTGCATAATTTACCAGAAACACCAATAGCTTTTCTAATCTACTCATCAAAAAGTTACAAAATGTGTCTAGTTTACCAGAAACAATAATTTTATTCCGTATTCACCTTTCAAGTTGACATCTTTGGCTATCTGGAATGGAACATAAAAAGGGAAATGTTTGTTGTTCAAAAGGAGAGTCTCCTTTCTTAAGTACATCAGGCATCTGGCCCTTTGGTGTCCTTTTTTCCTTGGGACAGTCTATAGTCCACTGGGACCTGCTTCTGACTCATTAGTTCTCAACCTTTGCAGAACAAATTGGTTTAACGTTGTCTGAGTCTCACTTTCTTTAACACTACTCCATAGTTTGACATGGCATGATATGACTTGATGTGTCATTAATCAAGGGAATGCAGTGATTGGCTTTTTCTCTTTATGTGTGGGTCTTCTTTACAAATGTTTGCAACTCTGTCCATTTTGTTCAGAATTTCCTTTATTTCAGAAGAACTTTGCTGCACTGATGATTGACCCTCTCCTACTCTTCAGAAAGCTCCTTAGCTGCATTCTCTGCTGCTCAGTCAGAATGAAGTTCCTCTGTAGACAGCTTCCTCTGAGTGTTCCTTCACCAGTACCTCAATATCACCACTGTCTATCTGCAAGCCCATGGACTCTACTATAGTGACAGTGTCTTTAATCACATAGTCAATTAAAGACTCAGCCTTCAAAATCTGTCCCCTATTTAATAGTAGGCCACAGTTTTTTCTTGGCAGATCTGTCTTTACAGAGACAATAGCCCACCATTTCTCAACTAACCCCACACTGGAAAAGATATTTTAATGTTTGTTATAAAACTCTTTAAGGGTTAAATCTGTACTGAGACCTTCTGGAAGCACTTCAGGAGCTGTGTATAGCAATAGCTTGATGTGTAACTTCTTAGAATTAGCTATAACCTGCTGACCCATAGTCTGAAGAAAAGGAGTTGTATTAGGTGGGAAGAACTCAAGTGAGAGCCATGGGAATTCTTCAGCCAAGTTTTCTTCCAAATCTTGTGTGTGAGCAGAATTGTCCATTATGTGGAGAGCTTTGAGTGGTAAGGCTTTGTCCTGAAGATATTTCTTAAAGGTAGGACAGAAAGCTTCCCTGATCCATCTAAGAAAAAGTACTCTTTTGCATTAGATTTCCATATGACCCCTAGCCTATTACTCATGACTTTGTTTTCTAAACACTCTCAGGGTCTCAGAGTGATAAATAAAGAGACTATTTTGAGGTCACCACTCACATGGGCACATAGTAATAATGTTAGCCTGTCTTTCATAGGCTTGTGACCTGGAATTTTCTTTTCTTTCCAGGTAATATATGTTCCCCTGGGCACTTTTTTACAGCAAATACCAGTTTCATTGCAGTTGAAAATTTGGTGAGAGCAAAAGCCATTTCTCTGTATCATTGTTTGAAAGTGGTATAGTTTTCACAAGTCCCTTTATCAGTGCTGGCTGCTTTACCAACCCCAGTTACTGTAGGAATCCTAGTTCTAAATTTAAAATTGTGAAAACACCCTTTACTGCATGAAATGTTTCACCATTGTCTTTTGTTGAGGGATTATTCTTTACTAGGTCTGCATTATGGGACCTAGATTTTTCAAAAATTATAGACCCAGAAAACCTACAACTTGCTATCTACCATCCATTTATCTACACTAGTAATACCTGTACTATCCCATCTAACACTATTGATCATGACTTACTAATTCGAGTAACACCTTTAGCAACACTAGCTTCCTTATAAAAACCTTTCTCTATAAAATTGTCAAGAAAATGAACTTTGACATGCTGTCTATATTAGTTAGATCAGTCATATGATTGCCACTCTCATATTTCTTCATAATTTCCCTTTATTTTTTATTGTGATTGCACTCTTACCTAATCTTTCTTCTTTAACTTTTTAAAAATCTTTTTGGGGCCATTTTGATAGCAGTTATCATAACTATTATATAAAGCACTGACCAAAATCGTGTGCAAAAATGAGCACATCTGGGCAGAGATGAATGCTTATATATGCTTTTCTGGCATTGCTAATCTTTGTTTACAGCCACACAAGCCACCAGCATTTGTTTGTAACTCACGACTTCAGTCACAAATTAAACCTAAAATTCTTGTCATAACCCACACTGTTTGTATGTGAAGCCAGTTGTATCTCAAGGGTTCATTGTAAAAGATTGGTATAAGGAAGCAGGGAAACAGTTCTGCAAATGAGGAGACCAAAAGATGAAGAGTGTTGGGAGGGAAAATGAGAGGACATAAAAATGTTTAAGATATGTTTTGCTCATGTATCAAGTATGTACAGTAAATGCAATGATTGCATGTAAAAAACTTTAACTAAAAAAACACAAAAGTGGAAAAGGAGCCCTGGAGAAAGAGAAGGGAGAAAGGAAGGGCAATAAAAATAATCATTGTATTAGGTACACATGCCTACTTGTTAACATGAATATAAGCGTTACTTACAATCAACATGTTCTAATAAAATTTGTAAAAATAAACTCTAAACATTTAATCTCATAACTGCTTGAATAACTATTATCAAAGGGATGTAAGATATGCACTTTTCACTAAGATGTCGAAAAAATGAAGCCGTGTACATTGTTGGTGGTTATGTAAATTAGTAAAGACATATAGGCAGTGTTATGAAGGTTCTTTGAAAAATTAAATTATCATATGACCAGCAATCACACTTCTAGATTATGTCCAAAGAAAACGAAATCTGTACCTCAGTGTAAAATTTGCATTCCAATACTCATTGAAGCATTATTCACAATTGCCATCACAACTGTAATACTGAACTAAGAATGGAAGATGCATCATATTGTCGTCAGTGAGATGCTATACCTGAAATTCACAAGTTAAAGGAGAAAATATTTATTTTGACTCACAGTTTGTTGATATTTTAGTTCATACTCAGCTGATTCCAAATCAGTTCAGCGTGGCAGAGGGGCATAGTAGAGAAGAAATACCTCATAGATTGGCTGAAGGAAGCAGAGAAAAAACACGGGAAAGGGGTGGAAGATATAACCTTGCACATACCCACAGTGACTCACTCCTCCCACTAGGTCTCACTTCCCAAGAGCACAGTTAGCTATAAACTCACTGGTAGACTGCTCTGCTGGTATCACGGCCCATGAACTAATCACCTCCCCAAAGCACCATTGATGAAAGCATGAGGCTTAGGCAAACAACAGAAACAAGCCATATCACAGCTTATATAAAAATACACACAATATGATCTCAGTCATAAAATTTGGAAAAGTAATTTTTGACTGGAGTTAAGAATAGACATTTCTGTTTAACAGAAGAATGTGAGGTCTTAATTGAAGAGAGAGTTTCTGGATGATAAAATAAGGTATGTATATATATATATATATATATATATATATATATATAAATGTCCTTCAAATGTACTATTTTCCATGTTTGAATTTTTCTTTTAAATTGCATTTTCTAACTATTTATTGCTTGTAAAAACACAAATGCTTTTCCTTTTTACCTGATTTTGCATTCTGGAGTCTCATATTTTTGCATTCTGATTTTATTATGTATACAAGTAATAGATCATAAGTATTGTACATTCAGTTCTTGACCAATTCAATGAAGAATATCAAATGAAAGTTTTGGTCTCCCAATGTGTAAAAATGTTCTCTTTATTGTAATTTATTAAGTGTATAATAGCATTACATCTAATAAAACAATATACCTACCTCAGTAAGATATAACTATTTCTTAAAATATTAATGATCATTTAAGCTTTTAGTGAGTCATAAACTTTCTTGTTGGTATGAGATCTTGTATTGATGTTGATGGTTGCTGACTGGTCAAAATGTTATTTGCTGAAGGTTAGATGGTGGATGGCAATAAGAAAACAATGCAGTTTGTCACATCAGTTGACTGTTCTTTTCTTGAAAATTATTCCTGTAGCCTGACTCTGTGGGATAGCATTGTATCTATAGTAGAACTCCTCTCAAAATTGGAGTCAGTCTTCTTAAATGCTTGGCATCATTTTATTAACTAAGCTTATGTAACATTCTAAATTATTTGTCAGTATTTTAACATTGTTCACAGCATCTTCACCAGAAACAGATTATATCACAAGAAACCACTTTCTGTGAATATCCTTAAGAAGAAAAATTTCACCCGTTAAAATTGTATCATGCAATCATAGTAACTAGTGACATCTTCAGATTGCATTTTGAATTCTAGTTCTCATATTTCCCTTGACATGTCCACCGTTCAGCAGCTTTCTCCTCCACTGGTTTTAAGCCACATGGATTAAAATCATCTGTTTTTCATATGACTGACATTGTTGAGCTTTTTACTTCCTGTCATGACTCATGAGCATTTTAATGGCATCTTGAATGTTAAATCATTTCAGGGGCCGTCAGTTCACTTTGCCCAGATCCATCACAAGAATCATTATGCATGGTAGCTATAGGATTATGAGATAAATGCATTTCTTAAATCATAATACTTGAAATTACTCCTTGATTCATGGGCCACAGAATGATGATGGGTTAGCAAGCATGAAAACATTAATCTTACCATACACATAAGACAGGGCTGTTGGATGATCAGTTGGGATGAAATGCCAATGAACAGTGTTATTTTGATAGAGTTCTTCTTTTCTGGGCGTATTTCAACAGGAGTCAAAGTATCCAGAAAAACAGATTGTCCACCGAGGCCTTGTTATTCAGGTTTCCTTGTTTCATTTATAAAGTACAAGTGGAGTAGTTTTAGTATATATTTTTCTGTCTCTAGGACTTCTGGAATGGTAAATAAGCATTGGCTTCAACCTGACATTTTAGTCGGAACACTAAAGCTTTCTTTGTGTTACTAATAAGATTGCGTTGTTATTGTTATTTTGATTATATTCATTGGCATAACACTTCTCCTTCAAGAATTGTTCTTTGGTTTTGTTTTATTTACATTAGTTATTTAAGCCTTCTATATGCATATAAATAAGCAAATTTGACACCCTTTTGATTCAGATATTGCTCCATGTTGGCTCATCATATTTTCTATACTTTGGAAAATATTTCTTCTTGAATATTTGGGAGAATCAATGAGCAAAGTAATCTAGGAATGATTTCTTTATTTAATTACCAAAGTAAAAATATGCTATATTTTTTGCAGTTGAGTCAGGTTATATGGTTATTATAAACCTATTATACATCTAGACATCTTCTGTTGTCAATTTCAGAATCCACATTTTTGCTAAAAATTGTCCATTTCTTCTATATGTTCACATGTATAGATACAGTATATTTTAGAGAGTTTTCTTATGAATTCATATTTATTTTAATTCATTTTGTTTACCTATTATCTAAAATAGCATATTATAGACTTCTATTACAACTGGTGCCACTAAGATGATGTGTGGTTGTTTAAATCACTTTTTGACAAAATATTAACTGACAAACTATTAATTGAAAATAATGTTAATTGGCTTTGTTAATTTTATTTTTTAACCTATTAATATTTGATCCAATTTTTTTCATATTAAATTAGTGTATTTTATCAAATTTACTCTATAACTAATACAACAATAAGTTTGAATAGTCTTCTTTTGCTTTTGATAGTTTCTACAGTGTTCATTAATTCTATAAATTTCACTTCAAATCATATTCCATCTAAATCTCAGAAATTTTGCTATATATTGTGTGATTCCATTATAATCTGTTCCTTATCATGTACATTTGTATTACTTTTGAGATATATGCATGATTATTTAATTTACATTTTGATTTTTAATCTTTGATTCATTGAGAACTTGGGCTGTATAAGATGGATTCTTGGTATTTATCTACACTATAAAAACTTGCTATATTGTTACATTTATAATTAAAAATATGTACTTTTCAAACATAACTTTAATATTGTCTATTGAAAATTATATGTTTTATTATTTTATTTTAATGAAAAATAATTGTGAATATTTATGGGGTGCAATGTGTTTTGATCATTGTCTAAACTAAACATAATCATGATAATTGGCATTCATTATCTCACCAACTTTTGTGGATAGAGAGCATGTCAAAAAGCATGTCAAATTGGATTTGGTGGTACATGTCTGTAAAGTTAAGCCAAACTTGACCTACAGAGGAAGACCCTTTCTCAAAAAAACTGAAAAGTTAAAAATAATGTCTTCACAAATTTGTAATATGGAATACACGATTGTTAACTGTGCATGAAGTTCAATAGGTCATCAAACTGAATTCCTTCAATCTAACTGATCCAAGTGAAACCTGTATCATTTGGTCAATATATTTCCTTTCCATATTCTTCTTTTAATCCCCTCCCTCTGATCCCAAGACCAGCAACATTTGGTAAAATTCTATTTTCAATTTTTATTAGATGTATCAGTCTTAAATTATACATATAAATGAGATCATATGGTGTTGATCTTTTTGTACCTAATTTCTTCCATTTGACACGGTATCCTTCACTTTTTTCCATGTTGTCATGAATGATACAATTGGTTTTTTAAAGCTGAATAATATTTCATTGTGTGTATGTATATGTATATATCATATTTTCTTCATTCATCTTTTGACGACATTTAGGAAAATTTTCTTGGAACACCAGTTTGTTGAATGCTATGTAGAAAAAGAACAAGAAATAGGCAAAGAACTCATAATAGCACTAGCATTGTGTTTAAAATTATAATGCCATATTACTAACAATTTATATATAATGTTTAAAATTATAATGCCATATTACTAACAACTTTTATATATTATAGATGCATACACAAAAGTAAAAGATCTTGCTTTAGTTATTTCCCTTGTGGTTGGGAAGCAATACATAACTCTTACAAATTGAGGGAAGGAAAGGTTTACTTTGGCTCATGTTTCAGTCTCTATTTAGCTGGCTCCAAAGCTAAACAGCATGGCAGAAGGGCATGGTGGAGCATAACTGTTCGCATTTTGTCAGCCAGAAAACAACAGAAACATATAAAAGACAGAGTCAGTGAGCAAGATAACACCTTCTGGGTCACATCCCCAATGACTTGCCATTTTCAGCAAAGCCTCCCTTCTAACATCAAGTCAGGTATAGTGCCCAAACAATTCAAACACTTTCCACCACCCCAACCTCAAAGTATAGGAGATTTGGAGGGGAACATCTTGATATAACCCCAAACAGATACTTCCATAGTCTTCCATAGGCCATGCTGGAGCCTCATGTAACAATGGAGGTACGGTTGTGAGCCGGACTGATAATGTCTCAAATCAGGTAGTGCTCAAAATGTGCTGGAGAGAATAAATGAGTAGGCAATTTTAATACAGCATTGCAAACACTTGAATGAAAGAGATAATATATCTCTTTCATTTAGTTTTTCATTTCATTTAGTTTTTAGCACAATTTTAATGCCACAAAGTTCAACTTGGATTATGTTTTTGTACTTAGTTCAATGACTTGTCTTCAGTATGAAAACATATAAAGAAAAGAATACAAACCAATTATTTGGAAATGAGATACAATCTCAGAAACTTTGATACAGGTCAAGACACCATTGGCAAAGAATACCCAGCAGAAATAGTGAAGCTTTGTTTAACTTCTCCAGACAATTTGTTAAAAGTAAAGATGAAATATTGCACTTTAACTTTCCAAATAGTGAAAAAGATTATAAAATAGATATGACAAAGATTATATCTTCACAACATGCACTAAAAGTATAGGTCAACAAAAATTAAAAAGCTAATGGGCAAATTATTTATAATGGATTAAAAAATAGACTAAAATGAAAATATTAAACTCAAGAATTTCTAAGTTCAAGCATTATTGACAAAACCATAAATATGTATATCTTAACTATAAAAGTTTTAATAATATGTAGTTCAAATTAACTTTAAACAGCTTATATTTGATGCATAATAATTACAAAGAAAAGCTTAAATTAAAATGTTAATGGCACTTGTGCATAACTTTGTATGAGAAAGATATTACTATCTAATAATTCCAATAGACAAAAAGGTCTTAGAAACACACACATTTATAACAAATGCAAATGTAAGCAAATATATACAAAAGTTAATAATTTATTAACAGAGTAATGAAAAAGAAATTTCTAGTTTTCTCATTTAGCATTTAAGCTTGAAAAATACTAGAAGCTGACTTTGACAAACATGGGAAAAATAATTTACTTTTGAAAATCAGTAGAGGTAAGGTAAAGCTATGAAAACTCATTTAGAAATTAGATGAGATAGCTATAGATAAAAATTTAATACATAATAAAAAATAAATATATACAAACATAAATTTTAAGATTATAACACATCCTCTAAAGATATTAAATACTAATATGTGTTCACATTACATATATTAAAAAATTGCCTACTTTAACTGTAGGAATTTAAAATATGGTAATAGAATTAAACACAAGGAATTCTCAGGAGTGGGGATTTAGCTCAGTGGTATAAGTGCCTGC
Source organism: Dolichotis patagonum (assembly GCA_004027295.1). Taxonomy (NCBI): domain Eukaryota; kingdom Metazoa; phylum Chordata; class Mammalia; order Rodentia; family Caviidae; genus Dolichotis; species Dolichotis patagonum. The sequence continues at coordinate 12,044 of PVJX010004399.1, read as the reverse complement.
CTAACAAGCTGAAGTCATAAGTTCAATCCCTGGTACCAAAAAGAAAAAAAAAATAATAAAGAATTCTCAAATAGAAACTTATATAAAATAGTGAGAAAAGTAAAAAGATAAACTTAAAAAAGTAATAATTATATATATATATATATATCATAGAATATTAATGATGTTTTAAAGAATATGTAATAACATGTATTATAAAATGAGAACCATTATAAATTTGGAAACAATATGAGAGTTTTATATTTCTTACTCAAAAAACCTCATATAAATCTATTAACAGATAAAATAGTTCACTATATTATCACTCATCAGCTTGATTTATCCCTGTTACACACTGTAGTGTATACAGGTTATGAGGAAAATCAAATCGTTGTTCTTCTGTCATATTGAACTCTTTTCCAAAATTATTTTGCCAATTCTAGAAATTTCAAATATGCAAATTAATCTTAGAAGTGAATTGTCAGAATCCGCAATAAATCATTCTAGGGTTTTAATTCAGATTCCATTCATTTTGTGAATCAAAATAAAACATTTGACAGATTAACAGTATCAAGTGTTCTTTTCTGTGCAATTGTTTCTTCTGTAATCCTTGAGTTATTTAATTTTCTTTTAGTTTTCACAGTGTTAACTACAAATGCTTTACAAATATTTTTCAAGTATATACTTCAGTTTTTATATTTTTAAAGTTTCTGTACATACTGTGATATTTTGCAGACTTACTGATGTTGCATATATCTGGCATAAAAGATCCAGTTTTCTTAGAATGAAAACATTTTTAATACCACTTTTCTAAGCTAGAGGAATTTTAATTTTCTTGTCAGGTTGGATAGTAAAAACTTCCATTAAAATGAAATGTCTACAGCAAATATTTTAAGTTTGGAAAATGCCAATAATATTTTGCCATCTGTATAAAAATGTTTTGGAGATTAGTTATAGACATTGCTATGAAACAAATGAATATTATATTATTTAGAAAAATAGTACAAATCATAAGTTATTATATTTTAACTTCCAGTACTGAGTCTTTGTGTGTACGCTTTGGATTTCCATAGCTGAATGGATTTTAGGAAAAGAAGTGTCAATGACCATTGTGTCTTTGAAAATGTAAATTATTTTAAAAAAGAAATATATGCCACAAAATTGAAATGCTAAAATTTTACTCTGATTTTGTTGACTAAAATATCAGCATTTTGGAATGTAAATAAATAAAGAGTTCTTAAGATTAAAGTAGTCTTACTACCCATTTAGCACTTTAATGTCTTTACCAGCTGTTTGGATGGCTTTATTGACAAATGATGCAGTGTATTCTGAAATACCTCAGTCTACTTTTGGATTTTACTAACTGCTCATTGTGAAGTCTTTATTTGATTCAATTTCTCAGTACATTCTTTCCAATGATCTTCTAATTTTTTCTTCTCTGAGATATCTTTTCTCAATTTTATACATCTTAAATGGAATTGAGAAGTATTATTATATAATTCTATGCTCAGCTTCTCTATTGCAATCTTTGTTTTCTGAACACAATTCAATTTTTATAAATTTCTACTAAAAGTTAAAAATATAAAACATCATCCAGGCATTTTCTTATCAGTGTTCTAAACAGTACTCTTTGATACATGATTTATGGTGGCTTTTACTTTTCTGGTGGAAAAATCTCCCTTCTTCAAGTAGAATTAACCATCTCCAGTTATGTAAGCTGACAGGTGGCATTATTTTCCATACAAATGGAAAAGAAAAAACCAGCATAGAATAAAGCAGCACTAAGAACAATCCTAATGATTTTGTTTGAGACCCTGGATCTAGCCATTCCTGAAGAGCATGTAATAGGAAAGCCAATAAATTTATTTTCCTATCTATAAAAGAGAAAGAGGGAAAAAGCATGAGGTCTTTAAGTAAAATACCAATCTGATGCATATGTGTTCTGTATCAATTTCCTGCCATATATGCTACTGTTTAGGGAAAATTTCCTTATACCAGGCTTTGCAGTTTAAATTATAGAAAATAATATTTTCTTCTCCATCTAATTTCTCTCATGATAATATTTCTAATCTCATTCATCCACTAATCATATAAGAAGTGTTCAAATGTTGAACATATTGTAAGCTAGGCATTAGCACTTTCAAAAGAGGAAGCAAAGTCCATGCCCTCTATGGTTCATATTACAATATAATAAGTGCTATGAAAAAGTGTGCATGAAGTTATTAATGAATAAAGGATCACTTAACTTTGCTTCTGAGACCTTGAAAGAGGCACATTTCATCTAAAAACTATATATGAAAGATTAGAAATAAGTAAGCTAACAAAGAAAGAGCACACCAGGCCAAGGGAATGCTATAGATGAACAAATTGAGAAATCACCATTTAAGAAGTTCCACAAAATGAAGTCTGAATTCCTCAGATTATGTAACTCATATTTGGAATTTTTTGGTTTTTATTTTTGTTGGCTTGTTTTTGCCTATTACATTTTTTCCCTATTTCTCCAGACAGTATTTGCAGGATAAGCTGTATTTGAAGACACTGCAAACACCAGACAAGGTCTGCGTCCCCACTTTTATCTATGGATTAACATATGGAAGAAGTGGAATGACTGTGGCTTTGTCTCAGTCATAATAGCCTATTTTTAGGACTTTGCAAAAGCTTTCTACCAGTAGGACATACAGAATGGGAGGGGCAGAGGTGGCCATTACATTAACTAAATGACATAAAAAGTAGACTGGTCCAACAATAGACTTTAGCAAGGGCTTTGTGAAATTCTGACTGAGATGGACAGTGTCACTGAATTGATAAAACATGTCTCCACAGTTTTATATTAATGAAAACAAAGTCTTTGTAAAAGCCTTAGCATTAGTACTTTCAGCAGCAATAACAGCCTCTGCTTTAACAGCTGTTTTATGTAGGTGACAGGCTGACAGGAGAATAATCAAGAGTTTATTTCTCACTGAATTTTAGTCTTTTCTTTCATTTGTAGGTTTTGTTTGAAAAGAACTACATCCATATTCTTTGCTTTGTCAGCAGTCTTCCTTTTAAAGGTTTTGAAGCTTTTCACAGATAGCTGGGAAGTAACTGAACTTTTTAGTTATTTGTTACATTTGCATGTTATCCTTTATGACTTTGAGTTTGAAATAAGCAAAATAAAGTTATTCGCACCTAAAACTTGGGTTTTGGTGTATTTTTAAGAAAACACTTTAAACCTGCATAAGTATTGGTATCACTTTAGAATTGTGTCACTCTAGGTTGCTTAGTATACTTTCGGCATTTAGGAAATGTTTAAATAAATCATGACAATTGGCTTCAACTCTGACCAGAATCAGAGTAATTCTACATATTCTGAGAAATTAAATTACTTTAAAAGAAAAGATATTAGCTCTACATCATCATTAGGTGGCACATTTATTTTTATGAGTTATTCACAGGAAGAAAATACATTTTTGAAGACACATTAATGTTCTGGGTCTAGGATACTGGTTAGGTGTGTACAAAGGTACTTTCCCAAATGATACTTTTGTGATCAGAAAAAGTTATTGTCCATAGCTAATCACCTCTATAATAAAAACTCTGATGACCAGATTCTGAATGTTTTCTGTACAACAAAAATTAAAGCAGCAACAGTTGGGAAGTGTACAAATTGGTTGGTCCAATTTATTTCATAAGTCAGTAATGATGGGTAGTCACTCTTAAAACCAAAAAGTATAAGTCAATCAATAAACAAATAAACAAATTTAGCAGAGAAGGGACTGTAAGGATGTGAGACAATGCAAATTATCACATGAAACATAAAATAACAAAATATACATGCACTTTTATTCAACATAATAGGAAAGTTTCTTCTAAACTATTTGAAATTATATTTAAGATTTTGTTATTTGTACATATTTGGATACATAATGTTTACACTCATCTTAGGAAGTGGTTATTCCTCTCCTTCTCTCTGTCTCTAGATCAAATTTTTCCATTTTCATTGTTATTATTATTATGTGTATTTAATATTTACAACATATGAAGATTATAACCATCGAGGTTAGTTGGTTCTTGAACCAACTTAATTCTATTATTCCTAGTGTTTAATTTTTGGAACACACATACCAAAGGAATGTAATAAAATCTTTTTCTCTTCAAATTCTTTTTCCCTCAAATCTTCTATGTAATATATATGAATTTCATGCAAACATTCAAAAAACTGCACTCCAGTATAAATATGTTAAGCCTTTTTATTTTCCCCTGTATCAGAGACTTGACCTAGCCCCCAACTTCCTAAAATGAGTTACAGTGAAGGCTTAAATAAGAAGAGCCAATGGAATACTATAGTCTGGGGGAAATCCAGGAAGGTCAGACCTCCTTGGGAGCAAAGACAGGAACTTTTCTGGACAGCCCAGATTTATTTCACTAATTTGGTGGGTGCAGGAGGTGGATGGTGCTAAAGCCCACTGAAGTTAGAACAAACTCAGTAAACTTTGCTAATGAAGAAACCTGCTTGATCTCTAAGGTTGTCAGCCTTATTCTAGAATAGGGAGTGTCAGCAGCCTGTGTTCTCATGCCTCAGCCATGGCGCTATGTCGACCTCAGAGCACTGAGAATACGAACTTTTCCACAGCTGGATGTCCTTTCACGGACAACAGTTTAAGCCTTACATGGTCTCATCCCTACACCCTGGTTTTGATGCCACCATGCATGTATTGTTTTAAATATATCATCTCATTTAATTCCTACAAGAAATACAGTAAGGCAAGAAATGATTAACTTCATTTTATAAATAAATAAGTAGACTTGCAGAAAACTTAAGTAATAAAATAGATTGCACTTACTTTTAGTACTCGGCATTATCCTACTATTAGAGCAAAACTATGATTAGGATATGGTAAATGATGCCTTAAAAATTCATTTTGTTACTAAGGATTATTTAGTGAAATGTACTTTTAATGTTTAATACACAAACACAGTAAAATGTATAATACAATATTTTACTCACTGAACCTTATTAGACAAGAGTAAACATGGTAGAGAATTCTATAGGGTTAAAAATCAAAGTAAGTGTTTATGATTATAGAATCCTCAAAAATTAGTAGGAAGTGGAACATATAATTTTAGGACAGCTAAACTTTCTATGATTGTATTTTATTAGATGGAACTTCAGAAAAAGACAAAAGGGGCTAATGCTTTTTAGGGTAGTAAACTGATGGTACACATTTTCATAATAGAATTTGCAGAATGAATTTTGAAAATAAAATTTGCTCTGATTTTATAATACTCAAGCATTAAATTATAAACAAAGTTATAAACTGTTTCTTTCCTTACACATGAAAACTACTCCCTCTCAGTTAAAAGTATAGTCACAAGTCTTACTAAATTGGGTTGAAATAATAATAGCAAATGAAGTTTTAAAAATTGTAATTAGCTTACCTATGACTAAAAAAACTATAGTTTGCTTTATTTCAGTATAACATAAAAATTTTAAAACAAGGTGAAATGCTATAATTAGGTCAATCTATTTGTAAAATACTTAATAAATGTTAACAGAAAAAAATTTTAAATAGAAGCATAAATCAAGACATTATAGAGTCATTAATCAGATTATGCTAAGAGGATCTCAATTAATATGGTGCTATATATCTTCAGTCATTCATCTATGCATGCAAAACTATCAATAAACACCTCCAAAGTGAACATACTTATGTGTAGTACACTCTGCTGAAAAGTCCAGGCTCAATAGTTGATGAGGCTAGGGAAGATAAAGAACAAGACCCTAATCAAGTTTTTATGATCATAAAAGCTCTCCTGATCAAATGATGTCAAAAGTAAGCCCTGGCAGATATTAACCCAGGAAAAGGTTTAGGAGTAAGGACAAGAGAAGGTGAAATACAAGTGTGTTTCAAAGAGAAAAATATGGGAAAGGTTTAGAGATGAGAGAAAGATCAGTATGTTCAAGAAATTTAAAAATCAGATAAAAATGTTTTCTATGATTGAAGAGGAAAAAAATCACACTACCAAGAAATATGGGAAAACTCACAAAAACTGAGCTTTATCCTAGAATGAATGGAAATGAGAAAGAACAGGCAGGTACCTATAAGTAGATCTGCAGTTCATGGAGATTGTGCTTGGGAACATAAAGTACCAGCCGTTCATCAAGGAAGCTGAAGCAGGAATTCAAGTAAGAATCTATAGTTGTTTTTGGCTGAGGTCTGTGAGGACAGAAAGAAGAGAATGGATCCAAGACATTTCCTCATTATTTGGAAAAAACTCATTAATGAAGTAAGGGAGAAAAATAAATTGAGGATAAAGTTTGTGGTTTGAGCAATTACATAAAGCTAACATTGACTGAGGTAGATGATTCTTGAGGAAGACTAGATTTGATGAGGAAGATGACATAATCAATTTGAAAGATTTTGTGTATGATGTGTTGGTAAGCTATGTCTTCCATATCAGTACCACACAATGAATGGCTTACAAAACAGAGAACAACGTTCTCATAATTCTGGAGTCTGGATATCAGAGACCAAGAAGTTGGTAACATTATTTTCGGTAAGCCACTGTCTTTGACTTATAGAACACTGTTTTCTTGAAGTATCTTCAAATGGGTGTTCATGCATGCTTGTGTGTGTGTGTATGTGTGTGTATGTGTGTGTGTACTTTGTGTGTGTGTGTGCCATTATAACATCTTTTTATATTGACATAAATCAGATTGGATTAAGAGCCACTTTAAATACCTCATTTATCCTTGTCTTTTAAAAGTTCTATCTCTACTCACAGTCTGAGGTACTGGGGATTAGATTTTGACATCTGTATTTGTAAGGAAAAAGGCCACAATTCAGCCTGTAAAACTCAAGTAGACTTTTGGAAATAAGTATCTGGTATTCACAGAATCCAACAATAAATATCATCTTATTAGCTTCCTTGTCAGAATTATTTAAGGATAATGAGTAAAGAATAAGATCTAGGATATAACCCATACTTGATATATTTAATAAATTTCAAATATGAAATTTCTTTCTCCTTGTCTTCTACTATAATGTGAATAAAGCCTTGTTTAGCTCTTTGTTAGATAAATACACCAAATACATTTGACCTCAAGGCCTTTGCATTTGCTTTTCCCTTTCATCTTGAACATCCTTCTTCCTTACACCTACATGGCTTGCTCTGATTCATTCTTAAACATATTTATTCAGATATGACCTTTTCAGTAGCTGTTTCACAAATATCTACTGCACTTCTTCATTCGGATCTTGTTTGGAGTGTTTAGCAAGGACCAAGGAAATGATCCTCCACCTTCAGGGTGGTCCCCCAGGTTGACCAAGTCAGCAAGGGTAGCAGGATCACACGTGGAACAGTGAGGGGTGGCGGAGACACCCACCCAAACCAAGTCTGGAGGTCAATGGAGTGACAGATGTCACAGCCGGCTTGCACTCACGTCTGCATTTCTTCATGGCACTTATCACAAATTGGCCTGTGACATGTTTACTTGTTCCTGTTCTTTATAACTGTGTAATTTGTTATTCTAAGATAAAATACAATTTGGTCATTTTGTTCACTGTTCTACCTGTAGTGTATAAAAAAATCTTGGCTCATAGTAGGTCCTCAATACATATCTGTTGAATAAATTAATATATGCCAATTATTTCTTATTATATAGATAATTGTCAAATTTTTTTAATTGAGTGAAGTTAAATAAGGCTTCTAAGGATTATCATATTTCAATATCTTAAATATTTGTCTCTTTCCTTTTCTTTCTGACTTTCCATATACATTCACTGTTCTGATAGAACATAATCACAGTATTTATTTAAAGTACAAGGTATTGTTTAAAATGTACATAACATTTGTAAATCTTCTCAATTCCTTCCCTAAAAACCATCTTATCATGTTCACTTCTAATAATTTGAGGTTTTAGTTCTGATTTTCAGCTATTTTTCATATATCTCCTCTCTGCAAGGAACTTCAGGATCTGTTCCTGTTTATTTATTCAGATTTTATGAAAAGGGATAAGTTATAACTCCTTGAGACAGAGCATCTCATTTTCCAAGACACCCCACAGATATCAGCAATTACACTGCTACACAAAAGGTTTCCATCCAGGCAAATAATTTGTTTTCTAGTGAAAAATAAAGGATATCTCACCTCCAAAGAGATTTTTTTGTTTCTTTCATAACTGTGAATGACTTATGAGACCTATCTGGTCTTTCCACAAATGAAATAAAAAAAATCTTTCAAGGGTAAAATATTATTTATTCTATGAAAAAAATTAAATTATAAAAGGAAAGTGGCTTGTATCATATCATGTGTGTGATTTGAATCCCTTTCAGCTAGTACAATAGTGTTGTACCCACTTTAAAAAAATATTTTCTGAATAATATGTGAGTAGAAGTAAGAAAATATCTTATTTCAAAGTAAGCATTTCAGTAAGTATCAAAAACATTCTCACATTTTCAAAATAAATGAAATATTGCCATGCATGAATATTTTGTAACTTACTGACAAATAAAATCAAGTAATACTTTTACCTTATACACAGGCTTCTGAGAAAAAGTTCCAAAACTGAAGTGAAATATGGTTTTGCTTCATATACAGGACAAAAAACATTTATTCACTATTCAATGGAAGTAAAACAATTTAATTAGACAAAATAAATTCTAATTTACCTATGATTACCTATTTGTCTTAATTTTTAATTTTCTTTACTACAGTTTTTCACGCAGATAGTAACCAATTTCTTAAATTTTGTTTCAATTAATTTTGTGGGTTTTCAACATTGTAGGTTATACACTATAGATTAAAAGGCATTCACACAAATTATATGCCAAAGCATTCTTTTTCTTGGTTTTATGACTCCTTCCTTGATTCAAGTCTTCCTTATATTTCATCTAGATTTTTAATTGTGTCTTTTGTCTTACTGTCAGTAATTTCAAATCAATTGGAATGTTACTCAGTATTACTATGCACTAAGTCTGAAATATTCTGGAAAATGTAATAATGAACCAAAAAGATTGTTAAATATCATGAACTTTGCAACAGGCATGGCTTCATATTAAATTAGTTAGTCTCTCCAATTAATGCAAACTGAAAATAATATCAATTCTGGATATGTAAAAAATGAAAATATTAAATATGATAAAAAGCATTGAGTGAAATATAGCAAGTGTTGAATGACTGCATTTTGGGATAGAAAACATGCAAACAGCTTTTATTAATATTTCTTAAAATATACTCAATAATTACTTTCAATCTAGTCATGGCACATATTAGTATTCTCAGAACTTATATGGCATAAACAGGAGAATCAAAAGTTTGAGATCCCAAATTTGATTCATAATAATTTAATAAAACCTTTTCTCAAAAATATGTATAATAAAAAGGAATTGAAATGTATCTATGTTCTCCCTGGATTGAATCACTAGTACTACAAAAAGAAAAGATTTTAGATGGAGTACAATGAGTATAGACATCTACAGTTTACTTGTAGAGGGTGTAATTGACTTTGACCTTTATATTAAGATGCATTTTTCTATGTTGTCATGTGGCCTATTTCACAAACCACTTGCAACCTAGTGGTGAAAAATAAAATATCTCTAATGACAGTGACTTGAAAGGCAAAAAGGAAAAATGAAAACTTTTCGGTCAGCTTGCAAAGCTTAGTAAGACCCTGTTTCAAAATAAATTTTAAATGTGATTTGGATATAATGCAATGATATAGTGCATGCCTAATGTACATGAGCCCTGGTCTCAAACTTTAGTACTGTTAAAAAGAAGGAAGGAAGAAAGGAAGGAGAGAGAGAAAGAAAAGAAAAGAAAAGAAAAGAAAAGAAGAGAAGAGAAGAGAAGAGAAAAGAAAAAAGAAAAGAAAAGAAAAGAAAAGAGAAAAGAAAAGAAAAAAAAAGAAAAGAAAAGAGGAAAAAAACAAAATCCAAAACCTTGGAATGGGAAATTCATTACATTACTTTGAGGCTTCCACATTGCCGCGTTATCAGTTGAAAGTGACATTACAACTTCAAAAGAATTAGAATGGTGATAATATTAAAATAGTGATCATTTTATAATACTTTCTCTGCCCTGGGATAAATTTGAACATTTTGCTGTAGTAAGCTAATTTAACCACCACAACATTATCTATGAAGTAGGAATTGCTATAATTTTTGACAAGTATTGTAAAGTAACAAAAATAATAAAGCACAGTTGAGTAATTATCCATGGTACTCCCATTTGTGTTCTTCTTACCAGTGATTACCTAAGATTCAAAGTCACCAGTCTTGTTCTACAGCATATATTCTTAACAATTATGAGATGCACTCTTCTTTATAGTACATTCTTTAATGTATTTTGTAGTATAAAATCACCTCTGAAGCAGTTGAAAGTTCATTATTTCCTACTACCTCATGACTAATATATCCATACCTTCTAGCTAATTTTGCTAGAAAAGTCTAATTTTGATTTTTTTTATTTAAACAGGAAAAAAACAAAACAAAATAAAACAGAATAAAGGGTAGCAACAATACAGTATTTCAAGGAAAAAAGGAGGAGTACAAAAGCAATAAGACCTAAGAAATTATTACTTGACTAATTACATACTGACTTCTTTGAAATAGTTGTTCTAATTACAAAGTTAAAACATGTAAAGTAGACATTCAATCAGTGAGTGTTAACAGCTCTGCTCCACGATCTGACAAAAACAACAATATGGTCATCCATCTTATCCACTCAAATATACATGCAATTATATCAATAGGGTAAAATTAAACACAACAAAACAGAGCAATGTGGATCACAAGAAAGCAATGTAAGACATAAATTTGAAAGCTAGACAACTGGAGATATTCACTCTCTATCATATTGACTCTTGTTTTCTTCCAAATAGTTGTCCAGATTGTCACATATAGGGAATTCACATGAAACAACCTAGTATGGAATTGATATGAGCAGGACGAGGGGGACATTACAGGTCTTCAAGATCAGACATTAGGGAAGCCATGAATGGCTGTCATAGTGTCTCTCATTCTCCTCAAAACAGCTCTCCATACCTTAATGTGTGTTGAACTTAGACAAGGCAAAGCGAGCTAAGATCACTTTGAATGAAAAGTGATTGTTTTGCTGGACTTCACATCATGACATTATGGAATCAGCACTGGGTATTGTAGTGTCTCTTTTTCTTCAAGGTAGTTGTTTATTTCAACATGTGTTATATAGTTGGTTCTCGTAAACTGTTTTTAAGCTCTACACATGTGTGAGTCTCTACATGCATATCTATCATTTCTATATTAGCCGGAAAAACAAAACAAAGCAAGATAAAACAATTCCTAGAAAAGAATGAGGCAGAAAAGTCACACAAAACCGCAATATAAGGTGATCTACAATGGTTACCATGGTGTCTCAGCAGTATATAACAACATTAATAAAAACAAAACATTAGAGACATTATAAGACTTCAAAAGCAAGTAATAGTCAAACCAGAGTGGGTATCTTAGTGAATCTTGTCATCATCAGTGTAGTTGCCTATGCTCTTAGACTTGGTGCTATTCAGCACAACAATTTTAAATAAGATCAGTCAATACAAAGTAGCAGCCTAACAAACCAGATTCAAATAAGATCAGCCATAATAAGACAGTATAAGTTATAAAGGGCTTCAGATTAAGTTGATAGGAAAATTAGGGGTGATTACCGTAATATGTCCTCTTTTTTTTGGCATAGCTGACCATGTCCTCAAGTCTAGCATAAGTAGACAAACTGGAACAGCACACAATCCATCCAAGCAGAGTGGTGTGAATAATGTAAATTTTATATCTTGTTACCCCATTAACCGTATCCTCTGCCTCCCTTTTTTAGACAATTCCTCCCCTTCCACTCCCATGGGGTGCACTGCTTCTTTTGGGTCTCACTGCCTCCCTATATAGAGCAGCTCAATGGACCCTATCTCCTGATCTACTCTGCCTGTGTTTCTCTCTGTTAGTATTTCAAGGCCCTCTATACTAGAGATTATAGCCTATCTTCTCTGCCTCATTTCTGCTATTCTATTTTTCTGCCAATGATAGTCTATTTTTCTCTTCCACTCCACTGTCTGCCTC